>CAUYRH010020447.1:0-167647 GCA_963574655.1 Perodicticus potto | reverse complement strand
GCCATTACAAACCATGTATATACTGGTATGAAAGGCCATTTATGATACATATTTCTGAGTCAAAAGAAGGAAGTTATAGAACACTGTTTAAGAAGATCCCACTATATAACTATGCAGCCTTAAAGAAAGATGGGGACTTTACCTCTTTCATGTTTACATGGATGGAGCTGGAACATATTCTTCTTAGCAAAGTATCTCAAGAATGGAAGAAAAAGTATCCAATGTACTCAGCCCAACTATGAAGCCAATCTATAGCTTTCATATGAAGGCTAAAACCCAGTTATAGCACAAGAAATGGGGAAAGGGGCAAGGGAGGGGAGGGGAGGGGGGAGGATGGGTGGAGGGAGGGTGATTGGTGCATCTTACAAGGGTACAAGTGAAAATTACTAAATGTAGAATATAAATGTCTTCCTATAGTGATTAAAAGGCCATGAAGGCTATGTTAAATAGTTCAATGAAAATATTTCAGATTGTATATGAAGTCAGCACATTGTGCCCCATGATTGCACCAATGTACACAATTATGATTTACTAAAAATTAAAAAAAAAAAAAAGAAAAATGAAGTCTTAAGAAAGTTTAACTCTTGTAGTATTATTATAGATATTACTAGTTTCATTTAGTTCTTCTTTGGCCCTGGGCATACAGATGCCTGTACATCTCCACCTCTTGTGTTTAAGCAGGATCATGTGACTAACTCTACTCTACAGGGTATGAGAAAAAGTAACACGTTTCATTTCAGGTTTAAGTCGGGGGGAAAAAAATCTCGGCTTAATTCTAAAAGATTCTTCTTTCCTAAGAATGTCACATTTTCTGGTAAAACAATAAGACATTGGTGAATCCATTAGCTTGAGTCCCTGAATAGTTACAATAAGCAAAGACCTTGACAATTTGTGTTGAACATGTACCATTGGCAAGAAATAAAACTTTCTCTGTGTTATTCTACTAGGATTTGGGGATTAATTTGTTATTGCAGCATATCCTAGACTTTCCTAGAGAAAACAGAAAGAATCCCAAAGGTGCAGAACACAGAAAACAGTAGACAAGAGTTTAGAAGTCATGTCTTACATGACCTTTCTCAATGACAAGTCTGTGTGCATACCAATACATGGCTTGTTATGACATATCTTAATAGAATTGGAGGTTTTTAAATAAAAACATAGAGAGGTTTGGAAAGGGAGCAGGAAAATGAGCTACTGCCCATGGGTGATCATTTCAGGCCTCAGAGTAATAGGATTATTGATGCTTTGGCCTGGAGCATTCCTTTCTCTTTGCTTTCTTATTCTTTGAGATTGCAAGCCATAAAAATAGTATTTTATAACCTCTAAACCTAACATGAGTCTGTGATACCCTAGCCTACAGTTGAATGGCCAAAAATAAAGACTTGTAATTCCTTCAAAGCTATCCCGTTTTACATAGCAATGCTTTCTTTCTTTACCAAGATAGAGATCCTGCCTGATGGATTGATTCCCCTCCCTTACTGTATATTTCACTCGCTGCTCTATGTCTGTCACCCCCTATTCTCTTCCTAGTTGTTTGCGACGTATTAAATTCCACACATTGAAACAGCCAATGAGCAGCAGAAAACCTCAAGAATCCCCTTCTCTTAACAATAGGAGCTCCCTTTTTTCTAGGAATAAACAATATTTTTCTAATCAATTTATGAGCAGGATTCATTGATGGTTTATTTCCTTTGTAAAGTGTTGTTTCAGAATCAGTTACAAATGGTTTTCATTGAGGATATGCTAATAAATTTTAGGTAAACTTTTTTATGCAGACATTAACTCCCCTGTTACCTCCTCAAATCAAGCTTCTTTGAACTTGATTTGCAAAATAGAATTTAAGAGTCTAAAGACACAATCAAATGGTTGTTTCTGCCTATTATTCTCAAAGCAAAGCTCCAGGCCAATAATCTCAGGATATACATGAAAATAACAAGTGAAAACTCAAAGGCCCATCTTAGCTTCAAATTCCTTTGAATATTTGTGCGTCTGGGGACCAGGATGAGATAGGAGAGGGGAAGAGAAAGGCTTTTGAGAAACTTATTTTAATTATCTACATTTTAGAGCCTTAGTCTTTGGCCTTTTAACTCTGTACAACAGTATGGCTTCTGTCATTTTAAAGGGATTTCCCAAGTCCCAAGAAACCAACCCCAGATTGGCTTCTTACCTGAGGAAAGATTCTGGCAACACCACGGGAAGATTTTGGAAAGTTTTCCAGCGATTTAAAAATACTGTAACATACTAAATTTATTTTTTATTTTTATTTTTATTTATTTTTTGAGACAGAGTCTCACTCTGTTGCCCTGGGTGGGGTGCCATGGCATCATAATAGCTCAGAGCAACTTCAAACTCCTGGGTTTGAGGTATCCTCTTGCTTCAGCTCCCAAGTAACTGGGACTGCAGGCACCTGCCACAATGCCCAGCTAGTTTTTCTATTTTTTTAGTAGAGACAGGCTCTTGCTCTTGCTGAGGCTGGTCTCCAACTCCTAAGCTCAGGCAGGTGGAATATCAATG
This sequence comes from Perodicticus potto, assembly GCA_963574655.1. Taxonomy (NCBI): domain Eukaryota; kingdom Metazoa; phylum Chordata; class Mammalia; order Primates; family Lorisidae; genus Perodicticus; species Perodicticus potto. The sequence continues at coordinate 165,133 of CAUYRH010020447.1, read as the reverse complement.
CTGGTTTTTGAGACTATTATTAATGTCATTGGCTTAAAGTAGAGAATATATAAGTAAGCCTCTTTGGTTGTTAAGTAACAGAAACAAAATTATGCTAGCTTTAAATGGAAGGAGGTTATCAGAAGGGCACATTAGTGTCTTAAGGCCTGAGAGGCAGAGATGCAACCAGTTACCCCAGTGCCAATAACCAGAAGGTGAGCAGGAACCCAGGGAATACATACTCCTTCTTTGTCTGTTTCTTAGTCCTCAAAGAGAAAGATGGCTGCCTACAGATCTCAGGTTTACCTGCCATAGTTCTAACCACATACAAAGAATGACTGCCTATTTCTGAATTTCAAATTCCAGGAGATGGGGTGGCACCTGTGGCTCAAAAGAGTAGGGAGCCAGCCCCATGTGCAGAAGGTGGTGGGTTCAAAACCAGCCCCAACCAAACAACAACAACCAAAAAAATATTTGGGGGTACCTCAGCTTGGATTAAGTATTCAATTCTAATCCAAATACCTTTTGCCAAGGAGCCTTGTGGTGACCAAATATGGTTGTGAAGACCCAAGGAACCACTTTTACAGAGAGGTAGGAGAGTTCTCTGAAAAGCAGAGATGGTGTCTAGATTCCAAAGCCACTGCAGAAGTTCCATTATAGCTAAGAGGGAGCCAGAGTTAAACAAGGGCCACAATTACTGTAGGCTATTCCATTCAAACTCCTTTTACAGAAGTGTATATGACTTCAAATACTCATATTTAACACCATCAAAGGGGGAGCGGGGGGATCCTTTCTTGAGATCTTTTCTTCAGTTTCCAAAGGGTCCTCCATACCCTGTTTTACAATTTTGTCAGTAAAAGAACAAAGTTTGATTTGATTTTTAATTTTTTTCTTAGAAAAAATTATAGAAAATATCATGGGCGCCTGCAAATAATCCACCACACTACACACGATCCATTGACGTACTTACCTTAGCCTCCATTTTCCTCTTAGTGTGACCTATACATTCCCCTCACTCCTCAACTCTGTCACTTCCTGTGTCAGGAGACACACATGTGAGCAATAGTAAAGTACATGCCCACAGAACTTAGATATGAGAAAACTAATATTGCTCTGCTATTTACATAATGGATCTATACTGAGATATTTAATCACCTGAAAGAAAACAGATCAGCCGGACTTGACTTTCAATTAATAGAAAATATTTATAGAGAGGAAAAAGTGGTCAGCCATGGAAAAATAGACAAAGAAGAGCTACAAAAATAGATATCAGCAGTGGCCATATAACCATTGTCTAGGGAAAAGAAATCTTTAGCTAACAGCCTTCAAGTATTCAAATGTGGAACAAGGCATCCCTCATGTGGAGAGAGATGCAGGAGGTTGTAGGCAGCTAAGGTCTTGGGGTTTCAGTTTTACAGGCAAGGTCATTCTCATTATAGGATCTCAGCATCAAGCTGTCTATAGTCTGATAGTCATGTCATATGTCACATCATATAAAAATATAGCATGTCACACAACTCTTTTGATCTCTTCTCTTAAAAAATAGACAACTTTATGATGCTCTGGCTTCCCATATTGCTCAGGCTTGCATAGAGATGCTCATTGTAAAATCACAAAGTGGGATTCTGGGCTACTAAGTCTTATATGCTTTGGTAGTGTGATTCCATCTGGAAGAGAAGACTCTTCCATGGACTAGACCATGGACCATGGTAAATGAATTTCTCCCACCCAAGAGAATGGCTTGGAAAACAGTCACTGAGCCCACTCTCATGGTGATCCCTGATCCCTGAACATTTCCAATGTGGCCCCATTGAAGCATTTTCCTATAAATTTCTATATTTGTCATCCATCTTACTCGAAAATTAATTTTCAAAAAAGATACATGACAGCAGAGTTGCATTGATAACATGATTTTTAAAAAGAAAGAGTTCCATGTAAATCTGTTTCCATATGTGCTCCTTGCCTTTCTGTCTTCATCCTTATGCCTGCATATTTTTACATATCTGCAAATCTTGCACACCTCCCATTTGCATTTTCTTTTTTCTCATTATATCAGAACCATTATAGTAAGTTATGTTAAAACCATTTTTGCATATTTTAACATAGCCTTCACAGTAAAATTTTGGATCACATTACAACACCACTATAATGACTATTCCATTCTGCTTCTGTTACATGACTACCTTAGGAGAAGTCTCCTAGAATTCCTATCTCAGAGGATTCTCTCTCCTAATCAGTCTCTGTACTGTCAAAATGTTCAACAGCAGGAATTCATCAACCCAGAATGCCACCAGAAGTTATCAGCCTAACAGTTTCATTACAACTTTTTCAGTACTTAGTATCATTATTTTTTCAAATAGTGAATTTATTAGATGTATAAGTATACTTTCAAAGTTTTATACTGTCTTTAAAGGGCTCTATATAAATTAGGAAAGTATTCAGGAATGGTGACCTATTTAATATCTAAGTCAGGATTCTAAATATCCCGTTGTGTTTTTTCAAAGGAGTATATTAAGGCAAATACAAATAGAGTTCGATTGATCAGAAAAACCTCTTTCATGATATAAGCAGGCAAACGCATTTTGCAAAATCATACTGAGAGCAACTGTGTATTTTACCTGCTGTGTGTGATCATCAGGGTGACACACACCTGAATGGAGCTTTAGTTTGCCATAGCTTGATTTTTTATTTGCCTTATAAATTCCCTGCTATAAGGAAATGTTTTCAGTTCTTTCTATAGCTTATAGGCACTTGTTGCAAAAAATTTATAGATAAACAACTTCACACATACTAAAAACTGACAGCAGGCAGCTAATTCTCTAACATGAATCGTCCAGCTCAGGGGTCTATGATCCTATAATTTAATTTAATTCCACTTCACTTTGATTCCAATAAACACATATTTTCCATGAGACCCTTTGGGGAAGGGACAATCGGATATTTCCCAGCAAAGGGGCATCTTTCTCTTTTTCGCCTCCTTTCTTTTATTTTCTTCTTTTTTTTCTCCTTAATTCTTCTACCCAGAACAAAAATATTCCTCTCTGCATTTTTCTAAGTTAGCCAGTTTTGCTTCCAGGTTTCTCAGGTTTTCAAACACAGAAAATTAAGCCTGAAATATAATCCCATGTTATTCCCCCAAATCATTTTCCTTAGTCATTAGCCTATAACACTAATTTTCCTTTTGAAAGCATAACAAAGAATAATGACTATTTTTGGAGAAAAACCCCTACTTAGAATGATTCAAAGAGAATACAAATTTAATTATCACTTTGAGAGCCCAAGTAATACATCCCAGGAAATAATAGTAAAATTTATGATGGCCTTAAAATTGCTTAAATCCCTTCAGGAATCCCTGAACTATAGGGTAGTAATACAACCAAGGGCTGGCAACAACTCACAAAAGTCCAAAAGAGTTTCGCCATTGAGTTTGTAGGCAAAGAAGCTTAAATTCGTCCCCCCTTCAGGAAATAAAGATTATTTATTATTTACTTTCCTGTGCATCAGACATTCGTGCAACATGCCTATAACTCCTGTGTTCTCAGTTTTGAGCTTCAAGGGTTCTGAATGATGGAAAAACTCTGTAGGATAGCAGACCACCCAACTTGTTTGTTTGTTTGTTTTGTCTTTTGGAGGGAGGGAGGCAGAGAGAGAGAGCACACTCCACAGCAGCTTGGTAAAGAAACCTGCAAAGAAGAACCAAAGTGAATGAAGCAGAAAGCAGAGGGATACAATTTTTCTCTCTAAATGATTTTACTAGGAGGAAAAAAGATTTGAAACCATTGAATGCTTTACCTGATAACCACCTATGGCTCACTCCAAAGAGACACATGTAAAGTTGAGCAAGTTGTTTTCTGTCCTGTCTGGAAAATATTTGGTAACAGCCTTATAAAAGTAGGTACTCAGAGCTGCCCCAGGGAGCTATGGATTTGCTTTGTAGTGTTGTTTCTTTCAGTAAGTTCTTTGTGGCTTTGTGTTTTTTCCCACAAAAGGTCCATCCCTGTACAAATGTTGTTAGCATTCTCTCTGCATGAAGATTGCTTCCAAGTACACAGGCTAACAAGCCTGCCAAGATGCTCTGATAGTCCTGGCACATACAGGGTCCTGATAGTGAACCACAGGATGGAAATGGTGAAATCCATATTGGCTGACTCCACAGGGGAGTGGGTAATTTTAACTGACATGGCAGTAAAGCCCTTTGAAGAAAAAGCTGTGTTTAAAACTGTAAGTAGTAATCTTATATATTTGCTAATGGAAACAAATACAGAGAGTGCCAAATAAGGTATACACATTTTAAGAAAGGAAAAAGAAACTGTATTAAAATTATACTTGATACATACCAGTAATAAAAGATGAATACAAGTCACCTTGAGCACCTCTCATAATTCCAAAAGTCAAACGTGACTTGAGTATTACAAATTTAATATAGTTTTATTCCTTTCTTAAAATGTGTATACATTGTTTGGCACCCTGTGTATAACCTGGGTAACATCTACTTCCCACTTCAGGAAGCATTTTTCAACAGCAAAGTCCTCCACAATATTTAAATAAATTTCAATAATGCGTAGGAAGTCCAACAGCAAGACCTGTTGCGATGGCTTATAAAAATATGATAGTGAGGGTGGTGCCGGTGGCTCAAAAGAGTAGAGTGCCGATCCCATATACCAGAGGTGGTGGGTTTAAACCTGGCCCCAGTCAAAAAAACTGCAAAATATATATATATATATATATATATATATATATATATATATATATGATGGGTGAAATTTGTCACCCCAAAATAAGTGCCTATAATAAAAATCAAATATCTCCGTACTCCACAACAAGATACATCACAAATTCACATTTTTAAGTTATGAAACTATTAAATTTGATTAAACACATCCTTACTTACTAGCTCTGTAACCTAGAGCATATTATTAAACCTCTCTGAGTCCTTTTTTCTTCTACAAGATTAATGGTAGTACCTACATACAATGGTTGTAAGAATTTAGTAAACCTAAAGCTGGTATTTATTAAACTCTAAATAAATGTTTGCTGCCAGCAGCAGCAGCAGTAGCAACATCATCTTGCAATCATACTAGCACTCTGCAAAAAGAACTTCAGAAAAGTTTGTGCAGCCATGGCCTGAGGATTTTCTTAGTCTAAGAGTTTCTTGGACTAGGGAGTGCCTAAACCCTTCCTTAGGCTTTAAGAGCTCTGGGGAGGAATGGTATGACTACTGGGCTATGTACATTTTTCTAGGCACCCTCTTTCCATCTTTCATTACATTCAGAGGTTAAGAATCACTGCCATAAGGAGTCATCTAGCTTAACTTTCTCACTTCAACTTGTAATTGAGTACCAGAGTTCTATCTAGGATAGAGTGACAAGCCCAGGGACAGAGCAAGAAGCCTACTTATCTGTCATGGTTGTTGCTGGGGTTCTACCTCACCCCAGCTTCCAACTGCAGTACTGGACCTCAGCTCCCTTCAACCCATCTTCTTCTCAGGGATAATCATGACATATGGCACAGAGATTTTAAACTAGAGAGGCCAGTGCTCTAGGCTTAACACCAAGTCACTTTTGAGGCAGTGTGCTGTCTTGGAAAGAAACAACCTTTGAAATAGGTATGCCTGTGTTTAATTCTGTTTGACCATTTACTGGATGCATGACCTTGGAAATGTTCCTTTAATAATTTCCTTTGTTATCTACTAAACATATATAATACAATTTGCTTTGTGAGTCTGTGGGGAGAGAAATGAGATAATGTAGGTTAATTTTAAAAATAGCACATGTCAGGCAACAGTAGAAGTTTAGCAATGTCCCTTTCATACCTGGCCTTCAAGTCTCAAGAAATGAGCTCTGGCTTTCACTGGCTTCTTGATCCTTCCTCTCACCTACACACTTGAACCTACTCAGAGACATTGACCCTACTAGCTTAAAAGCCTCTTCTGATGCTTACTACATGTCTGACATTCCTACTTCTGGACACCAGTGTAGATCTTGGATTCCGTACCCTAGAACTCTACATAGCCATTTGGCCACCCTATTATAATGGTGTTAGATTGACCACCCTACTCCTGGCTGCCAAATTATTCACTTATTTGAATGACGGCTCATTGGCATATTCTTGGAATACTTGGTTAGGTCCGTCAAACTTGGCCCACGGATGGGCCTTATCCTCAGTGCTACCTGGTTCGTTGTGCTGGTCAGCATTTAGGGACCTTTGACTTAATGGGCCTCTCATATTTCTCACCTATCATGAAACTTATTGGATTTAGGTTAATTGGACATCAAAGGCCCATAGTTTTTTAAGCATAAAACTTGAAGGCATCATAATTGGTAATACTGGTAAAACTAACATTTGTTGAGCTTTTAGTGCATGCCATGCATTGTTCAAAACAGTTTTCATATATTTTTGCATAACATCCTCATAACGACCCTATGTAGCAGATTGTAACCTATATCTCTGTTTTATAGATAAGGAAACTGAGACATAGGAAAGTTAAGAAAATTACTCAGAAGTTCTGCAGGCAGTAAATACAAGCAGAGTACCGAGAGAGAGCTCTATTATAAACAAGTATGAAAAGTTTTAGGGCATTAATCTTTACCTAAGGCAGAGTTGTTCATATATAAATATGAATATATGTGTATGTATATATAAATGAGTATATTTATGGTCTCATCCCAAATGAGAGATAGCCAAAGAAGTAAACATATTGTGGTCATATAGAGGAAATAACCTCTCAAGTGATCAAGAAACCTAACCTCAAATCATCTGAGATGGTATCATAGTTCTTAGCAATTAAGAGGTTTTTCAACTCTGGGGCAGATAAAAATCAAATAGATCATATAGTCAATGAAATCGATGATAGTCATACTTTAAGCACTAAGACAATCTCAGGATTTGTATCAAGTATTATGTTTGTAGTATTTAAAAGAATTTATCATGTTTAAGAAACTGACAGATTACTCCAGCAATTCTAGTTTTATTTTTTTTATGTAAGTAAACAGTAGAAAAATTTATTAGCAAATAATGTCAAAACAGGTCATACAATCTATTTTGTAAAGTCAATAAAATTCCAATTCTGTGTCTCTCAGGGGTGTCCAAACTTTTTTCTTCTCTGCCACACATTGGAAGAAGTGCTGTCTTGGGCCACACATTAAACACATAAACACTAACAAAAGCTCAATGACAAGCTGAATAGCAACATTAATCTCCACAAAGGGAAGAATTTTTGTCTGTTTTGTTCACTGCTGTGTCTTATAATAATGATTAGCTGGTAATGAGAGAGCTCAAATATCTGTTGAATGAATAAACAATCATATTGACTTTGCTGAAGTATGTAAGTTACCAACATTTTAGTGGCTCAAAAGTTTAAAGAAGAAGACATCCAGATAAAAGAACATACATGACAGTTTTCTAGTATTAGATATTATCTACTTTTTCTAAGACAATATCAATCTGTCATCCATGACATATCTTTTCATAAGAATCTGACTTACCCTATTAATAAAAATTAAACTGGTGCTTAGAGCCAATAAATAAATAGTGGGCCCACATTTTCTGCTTATCTCTTTTGTCATACCTCTATGTATTATAAGAAAACTATGTTCCTTCTCTTGAAATCCTTCCTTCACTTTTGAGTAATTTACTTTTTCATTTATAAATGCCTCACCTTCTTATTCACCACCTTATTTTCAGCATATTAAACCCATATTGATCCTTAAAATGTTAAAGGGAAGAGATTACTATATTTCTTAATGAATACATTAAACCCCTAAGTATAAATACTTTTTTTTTTTTTGAGACAGAGTCTCACTTTGTCACCTTCACTAGAGTGCCAAGGTGTCATAGCTCACAGCAACCTCAAACTCCTGGGCTTAAATGATGCTCTTGCCTCAGCCTCCCAAGACAGGTGACTGCTACAATGCCCAGCTATTTTTAGAGATGAGGTCTCTCTCTGGCTTATGCTGGTCTCGAACCTGTGAGCGCAGGCAATCCACCCGCCTCGGCTTCCCAACTGCTGAGATCACAGGCATGAGCCACTATGTCTGGACTAAGTACAAATACTTTTCTATTCAACCCCTATAAAGCCATCAGATGTTTGAAAACATTTATAAACTTGAACCAAGGGGTCTAATTTTAAGAACTTAGGTATGAATGGGCAAGGTACTACCTATTTAATAGAATTCTACAAATGAGCAAAAGAAAGTATAAAATGAAAGTCTCACAGAGTTTTAAAATTCTGCTGCACAATCCTGTCTCCTTTATTCAAGGAGTCTTTAGTCATGTTCAGAATTTACTCCAGAAGCCAGATATCAGCAAACCAGTCTGTCTTGATCCAATAGCTATGCCACAAGTCTAGGACCTGAGAATTCCTTTGTTCAAGCACTTCTGTGTCTGTCCTTTAACCCCCTCAGTTAAACAGAGCCTGATGGTCTTTGCACCTCCATGGTGGCCTAGCCCCCAGAAATCTCAATTCCACTTTTAGAGATGTAATTGATTATTAACTTCTGATTTTAAATAGGAAGGTTAAGGGAATTTGAAAGTTATGCTAAGATGTTTTAGATAACTGAGTTTACTATGTTCATGAGTCTAGTATACTTGATTCAAAACAGTTTCAAAGCTGGGAAAGATTTTGTTTGTTAAGATTGTGAGCTTTTATTTTACAAATGAAGTAAAAATATTACATTTTAAAATGCATTTTAAAATAGAGATGGAAGAACTTTACTAAGTAAATAGAAAAATTTAACCATAGGTTATCCTTTTATGTCATCCCTAAATTCGTAAATTGCACAACAAAATAATCTGAGTTAACCAAAAAACTTTTAAAATTTAAGATTAAGGGAGTAGTATCAGCAAAATGACTGACTAAAATATCCTAGCTCTTATCCCTTCTACAAAGACAGCCAAAACAATCACTAAACTGCTTCATAACTACTTCATTTTAACAAAAATAACTAAAGGAGAGTGGCAGAATACACAAAGAAATAACAGAAACCCTGATGAGTGCAGGAAATCAGGATACCTACACAGAGGATGGAAGGAAACACTAGGATTCCACCAATCCATACCTTGGCCAGGATCTGTTGTAAACCTTGTGGCAAAGAGGTAGACTAGAGGATGCCAGCAGCCTTAGACACCTACAGCTGTCACTACGGGAGTCTCCTGGAGTCTCTACAAGCACTAAGCCTGGCTGAGAGAGCTGCCTAGGGGCCACAGAGCTGCACTTCCCCCAGAGAAGGAACTGGCACTATGCGCCACTCCTGGTGGCCCACATGGCGCTTGTGGTACACCATCTTGTAACTATAATTACTGCTGGCATGTGTCTTGCTCTTTAAGATTCCTTCATCTCTGAAGCTAACCTATCCCTAAACCAACCCCACCAGATAGCCCAACTTCCCAAACCAGCAGCTGTTAAACCTATCCCTGTGGGGCAAAACAAAGGTGAAATTGGTCCACCTACCATTCCACCTGCCCCCTTCTGCCAGAGCTGAAGCTGAATACTCCCTCCTGAAGAAAAGATGCTTTGGCAGAACAGTTCCATCTGTCTCTCTCAGCTGCAGCTGCGCCCTGTCCCTAGGGTCCTGAACTGAAACTGCAGACTGCTTCTCAAGGAAATAGTGCTTTGGTGGAGTGAAACTGCACAAAAGCAAACAGTGCTTTGACGGAGTTCTGTATCCCAGGAAAATGGTTTCTGGGCTACCCAGAACTGTCATGACTGGGCTGAAGCATCACATCACTACCTAGGGAATCAACGTATGCTCAGAGCTGAGCTGATATAGTATTTCTGTCCTAGGGAAACAGAGCAATGGCTAAGCTGAGATACCCCACACTAAGAGTGAAATAATTCTACTACTCTGCTTCTCTTCAACTGGACCAGACCTCAAAAGTAGAGTCATTGTTGTGCTACTCAGTGCCCCTCCCCTCTCAGGGCCCACATGACAGCTGTGCTTCACCATTCAGGGGTATTTGCAGCCAATGCATCTGGCATTACAGAGTCTGGGATACTGCTCAGCCCCACCATCTCTAGGTATAGAATCACCAGTATGCGATGCCTCATCCTGAGGGACCTAAGCTGCCACTGAGCCAAATTGGCTCAGTCTTTTAAATTATAGCTACACCCTCTGCTCTAGGCTCAAATTTCCAGAGCACCCTTTTTCCTCAGAGTGAGGCAAGTGTTATACCTTATCCTCCAGGTATAGAAGCATACCTACAACCTGACCCAATGGACCTGAGCTTCTATAGGATGTCTCAGAGTCACAGATTCTGGCTTAGAGAGGAACTTACATTCAATCTGCCCAGAGAATATAAATCTATACCTCAAGACTGAAGTGTCACAATAGGTTTGGAAGAATCTGAGCTTTGGACCCTGGACTCACAACCATACTGAGCACCTGTAACTGGTACTCAGTGCTGCTGTGGCAGCTGCTTGTAGACTACATTAGAGGGACCCCCTTGGTTAAGTCTCCCCACTATGGGAAAAATGATAATAGAAGGACACTCAAAGACCCTGCTTCTGAGAGCATTAATACCTTATGTGTCACTGCCAATACCACTAACTTCTATAGCCTAGGCCAATGAAGCACCAACAGTTACTGCCTAAATTGACATAGCTAAAGAAGCTACATGAAGACTACACTACTGCATCCACATAGAAACAGAGGCGCCACATACTTTCCAACAAGCAAACAAACTAAGACTCACTTGTAGTCTTCCATTATGAAAGCCAGTCTAGAAAGTTTAGAAGAGGTGATTGTTCCACCAGATATACACATACCAAAGTAGGGTCAAAAGAAACATGCAAAGGATATATACATTATAGCTCACAAATAATATAACCCAATTAAAAGGAAATCAATGAATTGTCAGAAAATAAAATTAAAATATTATTCTTAAGGAAATTTAAAGATATACAAGAAAATACAGTTAGATAATTCAACAAAGTTAAGGAAACAATTCATGTCATGAATGAGAAATTAATAAAGGTACACACACACACACACACACACACATATATATATACCAAACAGAAATTCCATAGCTGAAGAATTTTGTGGGGTAAGAAACCCCCACATGTATGTCTCATTCGAGTGAGCCACTAATGGGTTAAATTGGCTTTTGCCTTCACAGAAAAAGCAAGAGATTTTGGCTGCCCTGAGGCAAACACAAATACTATTTTCTGATGATCTGGAAACAGATACTTTGAAGTTTTTGCAGCTATTGGTTCCAAGGAGTTAGAAGCTGAAACGCTTCTTGCTTAGAGACACCGGCCCAGAGGTTGACAAAATGTTTTACACATTTTGTCTTAAATAGCCTAAAGGTCTCTGCACTGTGGAAAAACAAAGTCAGAAACCCATTTAAGGTTAACTTGGTGAGCACACGAGGAGTTTCAGAAAGCAGTACCCCTGTAGCTCTGTTTCTTTTCTTCTTATGTAGATTTCTTACACAAAAGCTGAGGCTCATTTATAAGGAATGTAAGGTAAAAGAGCACTGTGCTGGTTTGCAGACTTGATGTCTGCCACTTAAGTTTAGAGTTAGATAGAGGAAGTTAGATAATGGTGAACGTTGTAAATCATAGATTAAGTGTGCATGTAACTGCCAATGTATATAAGGTGGTCAGAAATAAAGTTAATTTGCTACATGCCATAACAGAGCCTGTGGCCTGCTTCTTGCGCCCTTTTAACATTACAGAGCAAACTTGCACCTGAGGTAAAGCTGCAGCCCCTCACACAACAAATTTAATGAATAAAATGAAAAATTTAATAGAGAACTTTAACAGCAGACTTGATCAAGCAGAAGAAAGAATCTCTAAACTTAAATACTGGTCACTTGAAATTATCCAGTTAGATGAAGAAAAAAAAGTAAGACTATAAAAGAGTAAAGAGAGCCTTACAAGAGTAATGGGACACCATTAAGTGAACAAATACTCATATTGTGGGAGTTCTAGAAGGAAAAAAAGGTGGGAAAGTACATACAAACCTTATTTAATGAAATGATAGCTGAAAAATTTATAAGTCTCAGTAGAGATACTGACATCTAGATCTAGGAAGATCAAAAGTTCTCAAATACATTCTAGCCAGAATGACCTTTTATGATGAGTATTATAGTAAAATTATCAAAAGAGGACAAAAAGAGAATTCTAATATCAAGAGAAAAGAATCAAGTCACATATAAGAGAATCTTCATTAGAATAAGAGCAGATTTTTTAGTAGAACCTTACAGGCCAGGAGAGAATGGGATAGTATATTCAAAGTACTGAAAGGGAAAAAATGATAGCCAAGAATACACTATCCAGCAAATATATCTGTCAAAAATGAGAGAGAAATAAATTCCTTCTCAGACAAAGAACTGAGAGAATTCATCACCATTAGACTTGACTTACTAGAAAAGCTCAAAGGACTCCTGCACGTGGAAGCAAAAAAACAATAATCACCATCAGAGAAACAAAAAAAATACGACTCACAGCTAAAGAAGATACACAAAAAAAGAAAGAGATAAGAAATAAACCATATTACTATAGAAAACCACTAAATCACAATGTTAAACAATAAGAGAATATATGAATAAAGGATGGACAAAACAACCAGAAAACAATTTACCAAATGACAAGAGTAAGTCTTCACTTATCAGTGATAAGTGGAATGAAAACAAATTAAATTCCCCTTTAAAAAGATGTAGACTAAAGGAATGGATTAAAAAACATGACCTAACTACGTGCTGCCTATAGGAAACTCACTTCACCTAGAACAGTAGTTCTCAATCTTCCCAATGCTGTGGCCCTATAATATAGTTCCTGTGAGTCACAACCCACAGGTTGAGAACTACTGACCTAGAAAGACACATAAACTAAAAAATATACTAAAAGGATGGAAAAGATATTCTACACATAAAGCCAAAGGAAGCAGAAGAGCTATACTTACATCAGATAAAACAGACTTTAGTCCAAAAGTGCACAAAGAGACAAAGGAGGTCATTATGTAATGAAAAAGGGATCAATTCAGCAAGAGTATATAAAACTATAATGAATCCAACATCAGAACACCCAGATATATAAAGAAAACATTAAATCTAAAGGAAGAGATAGACTCCAGTACAATAATAATTAGAGATATCTCACTCTCAAAATTGGGGAGATCATGTAGATAGAAAATCAACAAAGAAATACTAGGTTTAAACTGTACTTAAACCAAATTGACCTAACAGACATTTATAGATTATTGCATCTAATATCTGCAAAGTACACACACTTTTCATCAGCACATGTAACATCCTCCAGAATAGAATACATGTTAGAGCACAATACAAGTCTCAAAATATTTAAAAGAATTTGAACCATATCAAGTACCTTTTCTGAAGAAAATGGAAAAAAACTAGAGAATGATAACAAGCAGAGCTTTGGAAACTTCACAGACATGTGAAAATTAAATAACATGCTTCTGAATGACTAATGAATAAAAAAGGAAGGAAATTTTAAAATTTCTTGGAAAAAATGAAAATAGAAGCACAATATATCTAAACTATGGGATACAACAAAAGCAATATTAAGAGTGAAGTTTACAGCAAAAAAAAACTTAGATCAAAAAGTAGAAAGTTTCAAATAAACAACCTAATGAGTTATGCCAAGGAAATAGAAAATCAGGAACAGATCAAATTAAGACAAGATAAGAAATAACAAAGTCATAGCAAAAATAAATTAAATTAAAACTATCAAAACAATCTACAAAACAAAAAGATGTTGTTAAAAGATTAATAAAAATGACACATTAGCTAGACTAACCAAGGAAAAGAAAGAAGATCCAAAGAAATAAAATAGGAAACAAAAAAGGAGATGTTACAACTGACACCACAGAAATGCAAAGGATGATTAGAAACTATTACAAAGAACTATAGATCCCAAATGGGAAAACATAGCAGAAATAGATAAATTCTGAGACACATACAATCTACCAGAAGAAGAAGAAATTAAAAAAAAAAAAAAAACCAGCTAACTAAACCAGTTGCAAATACAAAGATTGAATCACTAAGCAAAGGTCTCCCATCAAAGAAAAGCTGAAAACCTGATAACTTCCCTGTTGAATTCGATCACTTAAAGAAGAACTAATAGCAATTATTTTCAAACTCTTCCAGAAAATTAAAGAGAAGGAATTCTTCCAAACCCATTTTATAAGGCAAGTATTACCCTGATACCAAACCCAGACAAGGACACAACAACAGAATTAGAGGCCCATATCCCTGATGACTATAGATGAAAAAATACCTAACAAAATAGTAGCAAATTGAATTCAGCAATGCTTTGAAAAGGTAACTCACCATAATCAAGTTGGATTTATGCCATGAATGCGAAGATAGTTTAACAAACACAAATTAATAAACATGATATATCACATCAATAGAATGAAGAACAAAAACCATATGATCTTCTCATTATATGCAGAAAAAGAATTTGATAAAATTCTACATCCCTTCCTGATAAAATAACCCTAAGTCTCCTCTAAAACACTTTTAGAACTAATAAACTCAGTAAAATTTCAGAATAAAAATTAACATACAAAAATAAGTATCATTTCTTTATACCAACAATGAACTAAGGGGAAAAGGAAGAAAGAAAGCAATCCTATTTACAATAGGTACAAAAATTAAATACCTACAAATAAATTTAACTAATGAGGGTAAGGATCTCTGCATGGAAAACTATAAAACACTGATGAAAGAAATGGAAGAGGTCACAAAAAAAAAAAAAAAAAAAAAAAAACAGAAAGACAACCCATCTTCATGGATTGGAAGAATTAATATTGTGAAAATGACGGTACTACCAAAATCAATCTATAGATTCAACACAATCTCTACCAAAATACTAGACACATATTTTACAGAAATAGAAAAATAGTCCTAAAATTCATATGAAATGTCAGAAGACCTCAAAGAGCTAAAGTGATCCTAAACAAAATGAACTAAGCTGGAAATACCACATTACCTGACTTCAAAATGTACTATAAAGCTATAGTAACTAAAATAGCATGTTGGTGGCATAAAAACAAACACATAGATCAATGGAACAACATAAAGGACTCAGAAATAAATTCACATATTTTCAGTCAACTGAAACCAAAACATTTCAGTGGGGAAAGGGCAGTCTTTTTAATAAATGGACTGAGAAAAATTGCGTATCTAGATGCAGAAAAATGAAACTAGGCCCCTATCTCCCCTATCTCTGATCATAAAGAAAAATCAAATCAGCAAATAGACAACTTTCAAAACAGGAGAAGATCTGACAAAGGGCTAATAACTAGCATATACAAAGAACTCAAGCAAATCAGCAATAAAAAAGAAAAAATCCCATTAATCCTCAGGTAGAAGACATGAACAGAATCTTTTCCCAAGAGGACAGATGAATGGCCAGCAAACACATGAAAAAATGTTCATAATCTCTAATCATCAGAAAAATCCAAATCAAAACCACCTTCAAGTATCACCTGACCCCAGTGAGAATAGCCCATATCACAAGGTCCCAAAGTTGCAGATCATGACATGGGTACAGAGAAAGGGGAACACTTATGCACTATTGGTGGGAATGCACACTAATACAGTCTTTTTAGAAAGAAGTATGGACAAATAGCTAAAAGTAGGCCTTCCATTTGATCTCACAATTCCATTACAGGTATCTACCCAGCAGGAAAAAAATCATTTTATCATAAGAACATGCAAATGTTTATAGCAGGTCAATTCACAGTTGCAAAGAGTTGGAAATAACCCATCAACCCATGAATGGATTACTAAACCATGATGTATGTATGCCATGAAATACTATTCAGCAATAAAAAAGATGGAGACTTTAAATCTCTTGTATTTACCTGAATGGATTTGGAGAATATTGTCCTTAGTAAAGTAACTCAAGAATGAAAAAGCAATCATTCCATGTACTCAATGCTAAATTGAAACTAGTAATTAACAACTATGGGCCCATATGAAAGAAAAACACAATTAAATTCAAGGGGAGGGGAGGAGTTCACTAAGTTCTCACCTAATGAGTACAATACAGGGGTACATGGCAAACCTCCTGGGTGAAGGACTCAAGTACAAATTGAACTCTACCTTCCAAATGCAAACATTGTACCCTGTTAATATATATCCTCATATTAATCTGAAAAAAACTTTTATTGTGGGTTTTTTTGTGTTTAGTTTTTTGTTATTGAGTTTCCTTATTATGATAATTAATCCCTTGCATGGTCCATAAACACAATATAGGGTAGACACAAAGTTCATGTGCAATTTTAAATAGTTTAACATAGTAAATTATACATGAACTTTATGGATACCTTGTATTTTGACTTTGCCTAGTTTTTTTCAAACCTTAAATAAATGCAAGCATACATTTAAGTAAAGAAAAATGAAATAAAAATGAATTAAATATTTACATGTAATACTTGTAACTATGAAACTACTAGAAGGAAACATTGGGGAAATGCTTCCAGATGTTCATCTAGGCCAGTGATTTTGGTGTGTCATGAGAGGATCTTAGGAATGCCATGAAATTTCTTTAAAAAATAACTATTTTGTATTTAACTTCTTTGAAAATAACTAAAGAAGTTCAAAGCAAGTAAGTATATTCTTTTTGTTTCACTCTTTTTTTTTATTAACATAGTTTAAGTGTGCCATGGAAGTTTAAATATGGGTTCAAGTGTGCTGTGAGATAAAAAAAAAAAAAAAAAAAAAAAAAATTGAAAAACACTGGTCTAGGCAAAGATTTTTTGGTAAGACCTCAAAATACAGGCAACAAAAGCAAAAATAGATGAATGGGATTATGACAAACTAAAAAGAATCTGCACAGTCAAGGAAACAATCAATGGAGTGAAGAGACAACCTATACAATGGGAGAAAATATTTGCAAATTATCCATTTGAGAAAGGATTAATAACCATAATATATAAGGAACTCAAATAATAACAAAAAACTAAGCTCAAAAAACCCACAAAATCATCCAATTCGAAAATGAGAGAATGATTTGAATGGTTTTCCTTACAAAGGCTGACTGAAAACATGGATGTCTATATGAAAAATAATAGACTATCTGAGCTAAAAGGATTCTTAGGGATCTCTGATCTAATCTCTTTGATTTGGACATAGAAAAAATATGGCTGAGATGAAATGACACTTCCAAAGAAACAGAAAGTCTGAGTCCTGCCAGGAATCTGATTTTCCTCTTCCAAAACTATGAGTTTTCAATACTCTAGGAACTGCAAACACTGGAGGGAAGGTTGTCATCTGACTTTTAACTCCTGAGGACATGTTAATATACCCTCCAGGGTCCAGGGAGATTTGGCTTGCACATTAACAGGTAAAACATGCTAAAGCATCTTATTTTCCCCAACTCCTTTCAGTATCTAAGTTCTATTGTGTGTTTGGTTTTAGTAAACTACTATAAATTTTCTGAATGTTTCAAAGGTAAACAAGGTAATGAGGATATAAGGGAAAGCTGCTTCACATTCAATATAGAAATACAAGGATTATAACAAAATTTCTATAAATCAAATTCCAATCCTATTGTATTTATTCTGGGATCAGCATAATTATCTCCCACTTCCTCCTGAATACATCCTGAGCTGAAGATCCCTTTAAAATTTTTTTGCAAGAAAATATATATAGGTGTCTCGACTTATTCTCATGAAGGAAAACAAAGATGTAGGGTATTCATATAAATGAAAAGTTTCATAGCTGGCACCCAACTATTAATAGGTGATACATATCTAAACACATTTAAGGTATTACTCAATTGCATTCAATAATTTTTTAAGTAGGTATATCTAAAGTCAGCTTAAGACCCACATTAAAAAAAAAAAAAGTTTTTGTTTGGATAGTATAAAAGTGGTAGTTCTATGGTATTTGTCTATTTTTTTAACCTTGTACTTTGAAATAATTATGGATTCACATGTAGTTATAAGAAATAATACAAAGAGAACTTTTGTGCCCATTGCTCAGTTTCTCCCAATGGTAACAACTTGCATAGTTTAATAAGATATCATACTCAAGATGGGTTTGATGCTATCCACCAACCTCACTGAAGTTTCACCAGTTTTCCCTACACTCATTTTTGTGAAGACCTATGTTTAATACCTCCAATCTGTTGAGCACTTCTATATGCCAGGCACACTACTGAGTGATGAATATACATTTCTCCAGTTCATTTTTATTAAAAAACCATTTACCAATTGAGAAAGTGAGACCAGGCAATAGAGAGGATTTAAATCTCTGTTGTTTAAGGCCAAGCTCTTTATGCTATGTTGCAGATGAGATAAATCTCTGTGTGTGGTTCATATAAAAAATTGTTTATGCAGCTATTCCTCAAAAGACTCAGAATAAATATTGACAGAAACAGATAAGTAAACCAAAGGGAAAAAATCAAAGCCATGAATCACAAATTGGGTTAATATGATTCAGTTTAGCTCTGAGTTTCTTGGTAGACAGGACAAAAAGGTAAATAGGATCTGATATGTAATCCTTTTAGTCCAAGAGAGGAAAACATATTGATTCTTTAAGACACAGAAATTTTAAAATGTGTAAATATCCATGTATATGTTCCTATGCTTGTTCCTCCTTTTTTTTTTTTTTTGCAGTTTTTGGCCGGGACTGGGTTTGAACCCTCCACCTCCAGCATATGGGGCCAGCATCCTACTCCGTTGAGTCACAGGTTCTGCCCTCCTCCTTATTTTTTTATAATCTTTCTGTCAGAGTTTATTAACATACAAAATAAAATTCTAAAAAGGCATGCTTAATACATCAATAAAACTGTTTTTCAAAATGTACTCTTCCTTTGAATATGGGCTGTTTCTTCTGACTTGCTACAGCCCTTACAATGCACAGATGTCACAGTGTTCTCATTCCAGTCATAGTTCTTAAGAAGCCTGGCAACTTTCATTTCGTAGATTTCTGGTGTCTTTTTTTTTTTTTTTTTTGAGGAAGGGATTCATTATGTTGCCCTTGGTAGAGTGCCATGGTGTCACAGCTCACAGCAACCTCAAACACTTGGGCGTAAGGGATTCTCTTGCCTCAGCCTCCCAAGTAGCTAGGACTACAGGCACCCACCACAGCAGCTAGCTATTTTTTGGTTGCAGTTGTCATTGTTATTTAGCAGACTCGGGAAGGGCTCAAGCCCACCAGCTTCAGTGTATGTGGCTGGCATCCTACTCACTGAGCTATGGGCACCTAGCCCATTTTGCAGATTTCTGGTAAAATTAGCTGCCATGTTGTAAAGAAGTTCAGTCTAGACTACCAAGTAATAAAATACCACGCAGGGTGACTGAGGTCATGTCAACAGCACCGACGCACGTGAGTCCTTCTTTGATCTTCCAAACCAGCACAGCCAAAAGCTGGACACAACCTAGGGAAAGACCTAGACTACACCAAATGGAGCAGAACAACTACCCAGCTGAGCCATGCCCCACTTCTGACCTTTATAGCCTTGAAAAACAATTTGTCATCATTGCTTTAAGCCACAAGGCTTTTGGGTACTTTATTACACACCACTTAATAAGTGAAACAATAACCAAAACTAATAACCTCAAAATTCATTCTATAAACTTGCACTGAACCTTGGTACAATAATTAAAGATTTTTCTAAACAAATTATCCTCCTTATGTGACTAGAATGTGTGGAATGCCTAGAAGCATTCAAATGAATTCATCAATAACCATAGGACATAAACCAAACTGCTCTCCATGTTTCCAGACTCTGCCTTGGACAGACAGCCCTAGGATAGATGATTCAGTTAGTTTGGGTCTAATTCAGGACTACATAATATGGAGTTAGTTATGTCTTAGCCTATGTCCCCTCAGGCAACTTGGAGCTTTCCAGGATTAAAGAAGCCCTGCCAAAACTCAAAATCAATAGGGCCATTTAAATGATGACATCCCCAGTGGGTAAAGATATTTGACTACACACATCAATGGCATGAGCTACTGTCATGGGCATTCATCAATAGGTTGAAGATCTCATTAAAGCTCTTTAATTTCTGCTTAGTGGTATTAGCATTTAATTTGTGCCAAAGATACTGCCTGTCACTAGGCAATGATGTTGTGACAGTCAGTACAGACTACAAACTGTCTTACACACAGGCCTGCAAGACCTTCCCAGATAGGCCAGGGCAGTTCTACTGGTTGCATGTCCTGGCTTAGCAGGCTACTGATGATTTATTGTAGCTTTATGTTGTTCTGTCCCCATCTTGTATGCCCTCATCTTCTATTATCATCAACTCAATTTTCTAGAAAACTACTCTACCCCTATTCTTAGTTCATATTTTTTAGGAGAGTTTGATTCCACCTAAAGCTTCAGAGAAGGGCATATAACTCAGATATAGTCAGTCACCCTGGGCATGTAACCCAAACAGTGCCAATGAGATCAAAACTTTTAGCTTTCACTAGAACTACCAGAACTGTGAAGCAATTATTTCCCACTGGGATTGCTAAACTTAAAGAATGGAATGGATTTACATAACCGGAAAGCTTTCTTGCCCTTAGAGGGAGATAGTGCCTAAGAACAAACAATGGATAAATCATTTGATCTTCTGGATCCAGCAGTTCTAGAAGTCATAAATATCTGTATTGTTTCAGTATATAAGCCAATAAAATACCTTTTCCAATTAAGCTATTTTGAGTTATATTTTCTATCTCTTGTAATCATTCCCAGGAACTGTAAAAGATGGGCTGCTGTACAGACTGTGGGTTGATGGAATGCCATTTATTTTCTGGAACAGTGAAATTTTTAAGAATTCCTTCCTTAATTTTTAAGAATTGCCTAAGAATTTCTAAGCCTTAGATCAAAAAGTGCTCAGGCATTAATAAAATATCACCTTAGCAAACAGTATTAAACTTGATCTTTATAAAGTTAAGTGACTAAATAAGGGAAATAGGACATGAATGAGACACATGGTTCAAAAGTCATCCATCAAATCAAATATGGCACCAAGACTAGAACCCAACTCTTCATGAAATGTAAGCCTTCTTCAGCTTGAATCAATGGATTTGTAAAGATTATTTCATCTTATTGCCCCTAAATCTCAGTTTATGGACTGACGGAAATCTGTTGTCAGAATATATCAAATCGTTAACAATCCACAGAGTAGGGAGAAAAACAGATTTTTGATAAGTTCAAGTGAACTATTTCATTTAACTTTTAAATTCTGATACTTTATTCTTTCAGCTTTTTTGGTGTGAATATGTGCGCTTTTGTGGATGATAGCAATAGTAGATGTAAAACGCCTTTTGGGGGGACAGTTGCTAAATGTAAACCAGGTAAACTCAAAGACAGCCTCCACCAACACCACCACAAAAACCCACCTGGAATCTACTCTTGTTGCTCTCAATACTCTCAGCTTTAAAAGCCACACTTGTCTCTTTCTCACTAATACTCCACCCTCACCATCACCTTGCCCCACCCTATCTCAGTCTGCCCCCTTTCTCAGGTCACCTCTATGCTCTCCATCCTTGGACCTTTCCTTCTGTGCAGTTCTCTTGTCTTTTGTAATATCTACATATGAGAGTGGCCTCTCTGGCCTCCCGAAGTCTACAGCTCCTCCTATCACTCTGCTCAGCACTTCCTTAGGCTAGATGATCAAAGTAGTTATCCTTCCTCTTGAGAAGGTGGGAAAAGGGTCTAATTATAAGGACTTATAAGTAAATATTTGTTAATCTCAAACCAGGAAATTTATAAATATTGATACCAACATTGCTGAAAGTATAAAAGCACTGGAAAGATCCCAAGTGCTCTACGATAGAAGAATAATTAAATCCTGCCATCTAGAAGAACAGCAGGCAGTCATTAAAATTATGATTACAAATATTTTTCAATAATATGGGGAAATGCTTATGATATAAGGTTAAGTGAAAAGATAGATAACTACAAAAATACAACTATGTTAAAATATCCATGCATTGATAAACCTTAACATGGACCATGGATTTAGGCAATGGGGTCATGAGTATTAACTACGTTTACATTTATAGAAAGCTGTCCATCTAGATTTTCTGCAATGGGTATACATAATTTTTGACAGGGCTTAGGATATGCTCCTCCAAATATGGCACCTAGTATTTTGAATATTTTAAAGCTGAAGGAATTTGAGAAATGGCAGGTGCTACAAGGATTCCCTGAAGGAGGTGATATGCCCTTCATGAGGGAAGAGCCCTCCCTATGCCTAATGGAAAGGAACATCTTTATCCTGAAGCTGAAAGAAACCTGGAGAATAATCTGAAGGAACAGGCCTTGGGAAGTTTCCCCAATTTACTGCACTTAGCTCATACCCTTTGTCCCATCACATTTTCCATGACTTTCCTCCATTCATCAAACCTAACATTAAAATGCTCAAGTTTAACTGCTTCCTCAGGTCTTCATTTCCTTATGAAGGCTCCATGTCACATAAAACTTGTATTAAGTTAATTTGTATGCTTTTATTTTATTAATCTTTCTTTTATTATAGAGGCCTAGCCAAGAAACTAAGATGAGAAGAGGAAAGATTTTTCCTCCCCTGTCCTTTTAAATGTACAAAAATATATATTTATTAAAATTAGTTCTACATGTCATGCAGCCAGTACTGACTAATTACTCACTCTCTGGAGGTCAAGAAAGTCACATTCTTTCCTGAGAGTTTCCTTTGTGAGATGAGGTTTGCCATGGATTTAGGCAATGTTGGTATTATATTATTCTTGCCAGCCAGAATAACTTGTGCTAAGGCAGGCTGGACACTTTTCTCAAAGCCATGCTTAATATCTGATGACCGCCACTGCACCTAAACTAGCTCCAGGCCTGACCCTTCCCTGTTTGGCCCAAGGCCATGCCGATCTGGGGAACCATCTGGGCAGATACCTTCCAACCAAATTGAGGTCAAGGATCCCATCCACAATCACTAGACTAGCACAAATCAAGAGAGAAATATTAAGGGGCTACATAGGGGTTAGGACAAGCAATCAAAGTCAGGTAGAAATCCCAGCAGGATAATATACAATTTATATTTTCCTAGTGAAGCCCATTCTAAAATAATAGGAAAGATTCATTGTTGTCAGAATGACAAGAATGAATTCTCTGAATGCTGGGATTCCCTGAAATTGGCACGTACGTTCTGACAACATCTAAATTCATCCTCTTCCACTACATCAAACATCCAACATGATCTTTAGGGTGGGGGGGCGGTATTTTTCTTTGATTTGTTTATCTGACATCTTAAATTCAATCTCGTCTTAACGAAAGTGTAATTAACCAAATCAGAAAAGGCTGTAGTTAGATACAATGAAACATTAAATATGCATTAATTCCAAAAGGCCTTAATTCAGCTGGATGTTTTCAGATACTTTCTCACCTGTGCAAAGCTCTATACATGGCTTATTCTGGCAGTGACCTCATCCTTTCCAAAGTAAGGATACTTGATTGCTGCCTTAGGGACACACACAATTATTATATCTCCAAGAGAGAAGGAGCACATAGATTCTGTCACCTGTTAATCCCAAGATCCTATTTCAAGTAAAGGGTGAAATCATGTTTTAGTCAAGAGTTAATTTGAGATGCCAGATACTACTGAGAGTCTTGGGGTAAGAGCATCAAAGAGAATGAAATGAGCTATCTTGAAATGGAGACTAAATGCAGTCACTGTGTTTGGAAAGTTAGAATTCCTGATATTCATAATTCTGTGGGTGAGCCAAAGTTTTAAAGCGCTAACTAAGGTTTTGAGGCTTTGAGTATTTAAAAAAAATTTTATCTTGAACAAAAAACACTCAAAACTATAGGAAACTTGCAAGAATCATATTATGAACTTCTGTATACCCTTTCCAAAATTCATCCATTTTCTACTATTTTGCAATATTTTCTTTATCTCTTTCCTCCCTTCTATTCCTCTTACTTCAAATAAACAAAGAAATTATCAAGGAACATAAAAACCACATGGACACAAACAAATGAAGCCCTCCCAGTAACAATGATAATCTGAGCAAGTTGAAACTTGTACAGATGAATGAGAAAGGGTGCTATAAACTATGTTTCTTGGAAGTAAAATGAGGGACCATAACATAGTCTGTCTCAAACTTTTATAGTGATCTACATAAAATTACTTCAGAATTATTCCACCAATATCACAATCATCAACAAATGAATAAAGTTCAAGCTTTCTTCCCAGTACTTTTGTGTTTAGATTGAAGGTATACTAGCAAAGGTACTATGTCCAAAGTAATCTAAATTGGTACTTTTTCCTTATGTGTGATCATGTCATCAAGTTGTTATATAGTTAGGTTCATTTACTTCTGTTTTTATTCAATTCCCCCCTCAATCTTGTTATTAGATTTTAATATTTGAATATACAAAATATTAACATGAATTAACAGTCAAATTTATACAAAAAGATACATTCAGAGAACTACTGTATCATTCTCTCCCTTCCCTAACTATTCCAATACCATTCTGACCCTATAGTTACCAATTTCACTTCTTCTGGTTTGTCCTTCCTGTGTACCCTTCTGCAAAAATATTCAAATTGATATATAGATACCTTTTTATTTCCCTTTATTTCTAACATGAAGGCAGCATGCTCTACGTATATACTTTTCTGTACTTTGGGTTTTGCACTCCGGTATCTATTGGTAGTCACTCCAACCCCAGTCCATAGAGATCAACCTCATCTAATTTTACAGCACTCCAGTGTATTGATGTACATTCAATGATGCTTATTCAAACAATCTCCTATATACAGGCATTTAGGATGTTTGTAATATTTCAAAATTATAAATAATGATGCATATCTCTTATTATGAGTGAAGCTTAATATACTTTCATATACTAAGCTATTTTTATATCAATTTGTATTAACTCTCTAGGTCTTTTGTCACTTTTCTATTAGATGTGTGACCTTTTTTCTCCTTAATTTTTAATAACTATATATTAGGAACAGTAGCACTTCATCAGTAATATATCTTACAAATATTTTCTCCCAATTCATTACTTGTGTTTTAACTTCATCTTTTTGCCATGCAAAAGAACATTTTTTAATTTTACACAATCAAATTTTAAATCTGAACTTTGAATTATACAAAGCCTTTCCTATGTTGAAGTTACAAAGGAATTACCCATGTTGGTTAATTTTAGATGTCCCTCCCTGTAGTATATATGAGGGTGTATTGTAGGAATGAAATCCTATTTACCTATTGACCTCCGGGCAACTTCAAAATGCATGAACTTGTTTTCTGCAGGCCCTTCATCTCCAGGCAGCATCCCTTTCATTTTCCCTAACCTCAGGTTTCCTCAGCAGGCAGCATCTCATTTTAGAGATGTGAACTAAACCTAAATTACTAAAGAAGACATTGCTCACTTGTCATAACAATAGGAATCTTTCTCTAGGGCAAATAATAATTGGCAGCACAAATCTGGTTTTATGTGTGTAATTACATACTTTTGTAAAGCAAGGATCACCTATATTATATTTTGTTGTCTCTCAATAATCAGTGTACTTTCTCTTATTTTTTTTATTACCAAGCCATCCATGTTCAATTTAGGGAAAAAATTAGAATTATATTTAAACAAAAACAAATAAAAATGTTGAAACTGTTAATATTTGGAGAGATATATATGATATATATTTATAAACATGTATCTACTTTTAAAAATCCTCTTCTTATTATACCTATTAAAAACCTCCCTTCTCCATTAAACTTCCTGTTTTCTAATCTATTTCCATTATTATTTAATGTTATCATCTTTCCACATTACAAAAAGTTGCCTACAATAGTATTTTAAAAGCGTAAATTGTATTCTCCTTATGAAAACAAAAAATATTGGACAAACTATTTTACTTTTACAATGTTTAGGTCTTCCTTTTTTATGGCATAAGTAACTCTAAGAAAATTACTTAGACACACCCTTTTGTGAATGTGTCCAAATATTTCTTTAAGAGAAATATCTAGACATGGAATTGCTAGATTAAATAGTATACAACGTTTTCAGGCTTTTGATATACAAGGCCAAGTTGCCACCAGTAGTGTATGAAAATAACTGTTCCCTTCACCCCCACCCCACTCACATTGGTGTTATTCTTCCCTGTTAAAATCCTTTTATCTCTTGATTTCTTAACACAAGACTAAACCAACAGTGTAAAGCTCTGCAAAAACATCAGACAAGCAAATTTAGAACAATGTGTTACTGATAAGTGAATAGAAACACTATGAACCTGTTCCCAGACTCTAAACAATCTATGGAATGTCTAAGAAACCACCTCATTCAAAGATGACTGGTTTTTTTTTGTTTTTTTAATTCTTCCTGCACAGCTCAGTCTTTAAGATGTTAATATCTGGTACAACTTCCTAACAGCCTTTCGCATTTTGTAGGAGCTGGAGCTTGATTCTGATTATAAATGAATAGGCAAGATCCTATACAAGAAGCATGGACCTAAGGAAGTTGTAGAAAGAAATGTAAGGGAAAGCTTCTCTCGTCAGGGATATACTAATTAAAAGTCCATGAATAATTTTTCGTTGTCAGTTACTTGATAAACACATTTGCCTTAGAAATTTCTACTTCAGGTTCTACTTTAATGGCCCTGCACTCCTAACTCACTAAATTATGCTTTTAATTGAAAAACAACAACATGAATTTTTTTCCAGAACCATCTGTGCTTTCCCAAGAACATGTGACTGCTGCAGATAAATTCACCACTTTGAACACCCCAGTCTTCCATTGTAGGGTTCCAAAAAGCTTAGAAAAATAATGCCATGCCTCTAACACAGTACGTGATCAAAAACTCTTGCTTTAAAATTCAACGTTTGGTGTGTGAAGCTTCTTAACAAGTGTTTATTAAACTGCATAATTTCAAAGCCTGGAGCAATATATTGCAATGTTTTCCTGGGAGTTGATCACATTTGTATATACTTTTATACTCCTGTGAAATTAATATTGTCTTTTGTATCTTGAACTTAGCTACTATAACTTGCCATTTTTACTTTTCATTGCTATGAGTTATATAGAGTGAACCCCCAAAGGGACCCCCACAATGCCTACATAAGCTTTATTCTCTCACTGCTACATTTTTTCATGTGAATTTATTAAATCAATATTAATAAACCATTGAATAAGCCACTGGTATTGCAAAAAAGCAATATGTATATGGTAAAGATTGTCAGCAAATAAAGAAAACCTGCTCCTAAAACGGGAGCCAAAGGCAGGGTTCATGGAGGTCTTGTCACATCCAACAGTGTGACAAAGACCATGGACCACACAGGAAATCATTGACAATCATTCCATGTATATGCAAGAGTGGCTTACCCACCAGGGCGCCAAAACCCAGCCTGGGATAATTTGGCCGCTTTCTCTCCAGGATACATCTTTGTGAGATGCTGAAAACTAACCATAATTCCAGGATTTTAAAAATTTCAGCTGGGCTTATGGAGGAGGGATAAGATGATAAAGAAAAGGACAGTAGGGACTGAGGAAGAAAGGAACATCAGGAGTAGCACAGAAGTTCTAAAAGACAAATCAAATGCAGAAAAGGGAAATCTCTCCAAACACCTTCTACCACACTGGAAATGGGAAGCCTCAAAGGGGCATCCCCCACTCATTAGCCCCTGAGGAGCTCTTTTGCCTAATTGGAATCTGCTCAAAGCCCAAGGTATGCCAACTGGCAATACAAGAAAGAGTCAAGGCAGTCTCAAGATCCAGAGATTGGTATCAACAGCTCCTGCCCCAGCAGAAGGCATTGTCATGCCTGTGCTGTTGTCCTTTAGTCTCCTACTTCAAATTCATCCCCAACTCAATCAAAAGGTAGAGGAATTGGCATTCACAACCAGAATTAGGGGGAGGTGAGTGAGAAACAAAATTTAAGTACTACTAATAAAAACCTCAGTAGCCAGATATAGTGGTCCTGCCTGTAGTCTCAGCTGCTTGGGAAGCTGAGTGGGAAGGACCACTTGAGCCTAGGAGTTCCAGGCTGTAGTGTTCGTAGTTGCATGTGTGAATGGCCACTGTACTCGACCTTGGGTGACACAGCAATACCCTCTCTCTAAAAGAAAGATAAAGATAAAGGAAGGGTAAAAAAAAAAAAAAAAAAAACTCCAGTAATTAAGACAGCACTTTCCTGCAATATTTGTAAAAATCAAAGTTAATTCAAAAAATTATGGTAAAGAAAATATTAAAATTTTAAATAAATTATGGCATGCCACTCTTATTCAAGGCTGTATGTACATGCCTATCTATATGTTTTATACCATAATATTTCTTTTTCTTTTTTTTTTTTTTGCAAATAAATTTATTTATTTATTTTTTGCAGTTTCTGGCCAGGGCCAGGCCTGAACCCACCACCCCCAGTATATGGGGCTGGCATCCCACTCCTTGAGCCACAGGTGCCACCCCACATAATATTTCTTAAAAGCCATTATTTTGTAGAGCAGTAAGATCATTGAAAATTTGATAAGTAGGTACATTAAAATTCATATTATTTTAAGTATAAATATTTGATATATATTGAAACCAGAATATTTACTACTGAATAAAAAGAATATACCACAGTTTATCCACAGTAATAGGATTTTGATTGTGATTTGGGAAATCATCTAAACCCTATTTTCAGGTCAAATGGTTTGTAAAGAGCTGACCCTAGTTTTAGAGATGCCTGATCAACCAATATATTCAACCACCATGATCACAGGCATGGGTTCAGAGGTGGGCACTTGGCCCATTTTGAGCTAATGATTTTTGATGTAAGATAACTGACAGTGCTATTGGTAATAAGAAGTTACTGAACTGGTATAACAGAAACTGGGGTTTGTGGTGGCTATTGTGCCACTTTGAGAGTCCCAGCTTGAGGATAAGACCAATAGGAAGCAAAGTGCAACCAGTGCTTGACCTAGTTTGAGCACCAGGATCTAGATATAGCTAAAGATCTTCCCCTAGACTTGCCAATTGTAAAGCCAATAAAATTCCTTCTAGCCTAACCTAATTTCAATTATATTTCTGACACCTAAAACTAAAATCTCATGACTCTATAGCCTACAAAGAAATCTTACATACTCCCTTCATCAAGGAGCTTACAAGAAATTTTGGAAATAAGACATGAAAATTGGTTGTGACATCATATGCCCCAACTTTCCTACTTTACCACTTTCTAAGTATGTGATATCAGGAATTCTCTTTATTCCTACAAACATATTTCCTCATTTCCAAAATAAAATAATTTATTATTCATTCTAAAATATAATCTTGAGAATTAAAAAACTAAGCTGTTCAAATATGAAAGAAAAATAAGATTTATGATTATATACATACAAATTAAGTTATACACAAAAATGAAGTATTAAGTGATGATGGTGATGACAGAATCAAGTGGCATTATAGGGATTGGTTAACAATAATTATAACTGGTGATATTTACTGAGTGCATTTTTATGTTAGTCATTTTGTTAGGTGCTTTATCTACATTATCTCATTTAACATTTTCAATATCACTAAGGTAAGTTTTTCAACCCCTTTTTTGATTAGGCTTAGGAAACATATAACAATTTTTAAGTTATTGTGGCAACTGGCAGGGGCAAAATAAAAACCTAGATTTGGGCCACCAAAGCCAGTGAATGTTTCTAAGCAAGACAGGAGGCAGGAGGCAGGAAGCAAACACTTCAGAAACTATATAATTCAGTTATAAAAACCATTATATACAATTAATTTAGCTACTTTGTTTATACATAATATACATATAGCACCAATTTATACATAATTGTGCATAGTACATCCAACTTATTAAGACATAGAAATTCTATATAGTCATATAGCATTATCACATGGTAATAAATTTGCACTATATTACTAAACATCTGGATTACTGAACTAATTTTACACATTTAATTCAGCTATTTGGTGTCATAAACACATAGGAAAAATCCATGAGGAAAAAATGATTGCATATCTAGCATCAAGATGACTCCAAGAATTAGACTTCTGATTAAGAAGCTGTGTTTTTCTATCCTACGATTGCCCAAAAGATAAATACCCCAAAATAGCACAGTTTCCAAAATAACCACAATCAGGGCTAAAAACTGAGCCCTCCCTCAGGATCCAAGAACTGAGAGTTTCTCATACTGGATAACGTGGCCTATTAACCAGAAAGAGTACCACTTGTTTATTCTTCCATTTCTCCTTTTCTAGTTTTGGTGCTTACCAAATTCTCCAGAGATAGAAGAATGTTTAAACTGTGTGTCATTTTCCTTATAATTTAATGTATTCATTCATTCTTTCAGCTAGTCAATGATGACTATGTTGAGTCCTGGCCTAACAATCCAAAATTCCCATTCTTTGTGCCTAGGAGAGGTAAGGAAGATGGCGTCTTCATCTTCTCCATTTTCCTAGTCACTGATTTCTCCTGGAATTAATCTTTGGAGTGTGTAGCCTTTGAGATTTAGCATAATTAATTTAAAAAATCAAGCAACTACTACTGTAAAAAATGAAACATTGCAAGTATTAGAAGAAAATATGAGTGAATTCCTTTACAATTGGAGGTGGGAAAATTCTTTTTAACTATGACTCAAATTCGAATAAAAATGAAAAGGAATGAAATTATCTAAAATGTTTTAATTTACACAATAAAAACACTGTAATAAAAGTCATAAATTAAATACATGATAGGAGAAGACATTCTGAATATATTTTACAGATTAAGCACCAATCACTCTAATATAACATATATTTTTAAATTCTTAAAACCTATTTTTAGAATAAAAGAAAACAAAAAGCAGTTTACAGAAAAAGATATAGGAATGGCCCTTAAACATATAAAAATATGCTTAAACTTACTTATAATAAGAGAAAAGTGAATTAAAATTATACTAAAAACTAAAACTGTATTACCCTAATGTAAGAGGTTTAAAATAGGAGACATTGGATAGGGGAGTACAATAGAAATCTTCTACCATATTCACATTTTTTTCTGTAAATCTAAAACAATTCTGAATTTAAAAGTTGATTTTTTAAAAAACTACACTGAAATACCATTTCTCGCCTGCACAACTGGCAAAAGTTTAAAAGTTTAACAATATACTCCATGGAGAAACAGCCTCTCTCAAGCATTGCTACTGAGAGTTCAAAAGGCTATAACCTACATGAAGGGAAATTTGGCTTTAGATAATAAAACTATAGATCTATTTCTTTTTACCAATTTACCTATCAATATACTTGTTTACTAGCAATGTCAGTTACAACAATTCACCGTGAGTACACTTTTATTGCATAGGTTAAAAAAAAGAAAACCACACAAATGCAAGGTTATTCACGATGACATTATTTCTTTTTTAATTTTCTTTCTATTTTTCAAATTTTCTTCTGGCATTATTTCTAATAGTAAAATACTACAAAGAATATAAAGGCCACCCACACATCCAACCTTATTACATCCACAAAGAGGACTACATGAGGAGGATCTTTATATAGTGATATGGAATAACTGCCAGGATAAAAAAAGAAGGCTAAAAAGAAAGTACACATAGCATGCAAACCTCTACATAAGAAAGAATAAAAGTGAGTGTATGTATAGATGCATGTATTTACTTCTTTTTATAAGAAACAGATGAATGATAAACAAGAAACTAATGAAAATGTTCCCTATAGAGAACAAGTAGGAAAGGGGTGGAGGAGTAAGGATGGAATGAGACTTCCTCTTCCTTGAACAAATTTTTACCTAGTATTGACTTTTGAACCATGTAAAGTTTTACATATTCAAAATTCAAAACTGAAAAAGGATTTAAAAATTAAAACTTATACTTGTATACAGACAGGAAAATAAATGAACCTAATGATATAGCATATTGATAAACATAGAAGAAAAGATGAATTCAAATAGCTTTTGAATACAATATGAATGTATACCATTGGGTGAATATTAGGACAAAAGGAAGTGCAAACAGACCTTGAACTTTACTTAGTAGACTGGTTGTCAGAAACGGTATTGATGTAGTAATTCTGAAACTATTTTCTGTGTATTAGAGGATAGAGCAGATGAATCAATGCATTGGGATTTCACTGTGGAATAAAGGAGATACAAGTACGAAATAGAAAAAGGTAAGGAAGAATTCTGTCACGTTGAGTTTGAATTTTTGAATTGATGATTATGAATATGCATAAATCTCTCACCCCCCCCACCCCCATCCCCAGGAGCAATGACACCCTAATTGTGATTAACTCACCTAGTGTCCAAAACTTTGTTTCTAAATCCATTCACCACTACGGGAAGACAGGGTTTGACTGATTCTTGATCTGGGTAAGGAAAATACAAGATGAAGTTGAAATATCTTGTTTTGGTCAAAGGCATACTCAGAAACCAATGGATTCATTTTCAAAGGATATAGGACATAGTATACAGAGGCTCCCACTGGATAAATTAGGGACTATGTGAACCTCACAAAAGAATAAGGAAATGTCCATAAAGTTATAACATTGTGTGGAACTTCACTGAGCTACATACTTATAATTTGTGTACCTTATGTAGGTTTGCTATAGTTCATACAAAAGATATAGTATCTAATTTTTAAAAATCTATGAAACCAATTCATACATGAAGCAAAAGAAACATATGATGCTGAAAAGAGGAACCAGGGTCTATAAATAAATTGTTAAAAGTATAATGACAATTATCCAATCTCCTATGGATAAGGGCAAAGGGAGTTCTTTTGTTATCAAAGAATGTTAGATAAGAAAAGTATAAGGAGGATAGGCACAGTGGCTCATGCCTGTAATCCTTGCACCCTAGGAGGCCAAGGTGGGTGGATCCCTTGCTCATAGAGTTCAAGATCAGCCTGAGCAAGACCTTGCCCTACTAAACATAGAACAAATGCTGGCATTGTGGTGGATCCCTGTAGTCCCCCAACTACTTGGGAAGGTAAGGGAGAAGGATCATTTGAGCCCAGGAGTTTGAGGTTACAGTGACCTATGATGTTGCCACTGTACTCTAGTCAGGATGGCAGAGACAGAAAACAATGTCTCAAAAACAAGTAAAAACAGAATCAAGAAATACAAATGAAGGACAGGGGACACTGTAGATTTAAAGAGTCCAAAGAGATACAGCGACCAAGTGAAATGTGTAATTCTTTGTTGAACTTTTTAAAAGAAAAGAGAAATAAGGAAGAAGATCTTGTAGGAATGGAGCAAGATGTGGACTAGAAACATCTTCTTACTAGCCACTCACAGTGAGGCAGGGGAAAGAAAACTCCAACTACCTCTTGCTGGAGAAACTCACCCAGAGATATCATGCCTGGGGCACAACAAAGCAATAGTAGACTACAGGAGCCAGTAAGAAGGTCTGGAGCTGAGGAAAACCAGCACAGAAGGTGAGCACTTGGGAATACCGGGCAACTGGCTGGCCAGCCTGCCTGCAAAACTGAGGATAGGAAAGGGCTACCCTGTAGTATTTTGATTTTAGGCTAAATCTACCCACTGGAACTGCCTGGGAAGGCATAAATGAGTGGGTAGACTCAATGTCCAGTGGCCCAGATTGAATAACAGGTGGAGTGGATCACTCATTGACTTAGTTGCTAGCTAGGCACTGCCATCGTGGGAAGGCCAGGTGGGAGAAATGACCCTCAGAGTCCTAGTGCACTGTGGTTCTGGTGTGCCTGCTGAGCTTGAACATCCACCCTTAGGGTGAGCTGAGCAGAATTGTCAGGGGACACTGTGTATCATGCCTCCTAAGGAATCTGCTGAGAGCTTTAGAACCTTAATCCCAGGGGAACTGAATGCTGACAAAGTAGCCAGGCCATAATTTAGGCCAATTAAGTCAGGAAGACAGAATTCTATCTCCTCCACAACTAAGAGTGTAGACTCTGGCTGTAATTTTTAACAGCAACACAGTGTCTGTTCTCTGTCTTCTAACACCACAGTATCACCTGGTATCCAGGCAATATATTGTCATATGTGTGTGTGTGTGTGTATGTGTGTGTGTATGTATATGAGTGTGTGTATATAAATGTAACAGGATGTAAATTTGCCACTGAAGAGACACAGGCTGGCTGAATGGATAGAAAATCCTGTTTTATACACACACACACACACACACACACACACACAAATTTGGGGTATTTGTTGTTGTTGTTATTTGTTTGTTTGGTTGTATTTCTTTTTTATTTTTATTTTCTTCAGTAGCAAGAGCTTCTCCATTTTTGTCATAGTTTTTCAGCCCTTTTTATTCTCTTTTTTTTTTATTTCTCTGCTTTTTTTTCTCTTTTGGTAGAGATTTCTTTTATTTTTCTCATCTTCCCCACATAAATTTCTCATACAATAGCTAAGATATCACTTTTTTCTTTATCTTATATAGATGTATTTTTAATTTTCTTTATCTATTTTTATTTATTTTTTCTATGAGGGCTGGGGTATCATAGCATTGGTCTGGCTGGAGGAAGTTAAGAGCTCACAGTCTAGGGTATCCTTCCGGTGTTGGCCTTTGGAAAGACAGTATTGGCCAGGCCCCACTGCAATATACTGCTGACATTTTTAATTTTTAAATTTTGGGGTCTTTTTCTTTTACCATATTTGGTGGAAATGGGATCTTGCTTTTGCCCAGGCAGATAAGGAGCTCAAGACTTCAAGGGACCAGCCAAATCCAACCCCTCAAAGTCCTAGAGTTGCAGGTTTGGCCATAGTACCCTGCTGAACAACACCATTTCTCCTTCACTCTCTCTTCTATCATCTCCCTTTCTGTTTTTTTCTTTTTCTCTTCTTTCTTCCTTCTCACTCTTAACCCTTCTCTTCCTTTTGCCTTATACCAAAGGGCCACTTCAACACCTAAGATCTGAGACAAGGTAATTTATAATGCAGGAGGTAGTGAAAAGGAAAAAGTAGGGGAAGAAAGTGAAAGAAAAAGTATGGGAAGAAGAAAACAAACATGAGGACAAGCCAATAGAAAAATTCTGGCAATGCAAACAACCAAAACAGAGCAAACACCCTCCCCCCATCAGAGATCATAAGGCAGCTACCTCAGAGGATTCCATATCCAACAAATTAATGGAAATAACAGAAACAGAATTAAAAATATGGATTGCAAAGGCAATAAAGAGAATTGATGAGAAAGTGGAAAAACAGAAATGAAAAAAATGGATGAAAGATATGACAAATATAAAAAGGATATGGCAGAGCCTAAGAAATTAAAGAAGACAATTAGGGAACTTAAAGATACAGTAGAAAGTATTGATAATAGATTAGACCATGGAGAAGAAAGAATCTCAAAGCTAGAGGATACAGCTCTTGAGATAACCAAGGTAGTTAACAAGGCAGAAAAGAAGTGAGATAAATTCTCTCACCCAAAGAATTATGGGACTTTGTGAAGCATTCAAACATATGAATTATAAGAATCACTTAAGGGAAAGAAGAATATCCCAAAGGAATGGAAGCCCTATTGGAGGCTATCAGCATTGAAAATTTCCCAAGATTTACTAAAGATTCCAAAATACTCCTTTTAGTGGAATTACAAACCCCTAGTCATCTCAACACAAACAGAGCACCTCCAAGACACCCTGTAATAAACTTGTATAATGTCAAGACAAAGGAGAAAATTCTGCAAGCAGCCAGGAGTAAACACCAATTAACCTATAGGTGTAGATCCATCATGGTGGCAGCAGACTTTTCAGTTGTAACTTTCTAAGTCAGAAGAGGATGGTTATCTACCTTTTACCTACTTAAACTAAACAATTTTCAGGCCAGAATTCTGTATCCTGCTACAATAAGCTTCAAAACTGATGGAGAAATCAAGTCTTTTATGGATACACAAACACTGAGGATATTTTCCACCAAAATCAGCTCTACAGAAAATACTTAGACCTATTCTCCACACTGAACACAATGCCCCACTGACAAAATAAACACCCATAAATGAAAGGACAAAAACCTAGCTTCCACGATGGAGCAAAAAATAAAACTAAGCAATGGACTTTCACAAAATAAGATGAATAGAACTCTACCACACTTACTAATCCTCTCAATAAATGTTAATGACTTAAATTCGCTGTAGGGGCAAAATAACTTGCCAAAGCTAGTAAGTGGAGTTTGAGATTGGAACCTAAGAAATTCAGAGTCAGAATTCATTATCCTAGCCAGGACACTATTCTGCCCTTCAAATAATTTAAAAACATAAACATTAATCACATAAGCCTAATGATTATATGTATTTGATACCTCCTACATGCTCAATGCAGAATTCTGGAGGGTTCAGTGGGTTCTGGTCAGTTTTCTTTCCTAGGCTGGAAAATAAGATCAGCAATAACTAGACAGCAACGAAAAGCTGGGGCTGGAGGGAGGCGGGTGAGGGATGACTTTTACATAGCATCTAAAAATAGTGTGTTTAGTTATGGGTATTATTTTTAAAATAGAGAATATTAGGAAAGTCTAAAGATCAATATTTAAATCAAAAGAAAAGAGAACAAAAGTGCAAAAGCTTTGAGGTTTAGACTGTGTTGAAATGCCATTATAAAGTGGTCCATTTCCTCAGTAGGTAGCCCCAAAAGACCCCTGACACAGTAGAAATTATATCATTAGTCAATTAATCAGTTTTCCTTCACAATGGCACGATGGGGTGCCTTCTTTAACTCAATAGAGTAACCAGCTCAGCAACAGTAGCTAAAAAAGAGCAAAGTCACAGAATAGAAAAATAGCCACAAAAATCTGTGGAGAAGTGAGACTGAAACAGACAAAGGCGGTTGTACTATAAAAGAATGTGAAAAATGGAAAGGGAAATGTCAGGAATCAAAGGTTAAAAAGAGAAAAGATCGGGATTAAAAAAAAAAGATATAGAAGTCTCTTATGGAAAAAAAAAAAAAGAAAGAAAGAAAGAAAGACCAGTGAGGAGAGTGAAATCATGACCTCAGTGGAAGCTTGAAAACGCAGAGCAATAAAGAGGTGCGTAATAGCAAAGCCGTTCACTTGATCATTCATTTCACTCATTCATTTAACACCCAAAATGCAGAAGCCCCTTTTAGAACTCTGAGGGAAAAACAGAATTCGGCCCTCAAAGAGCCCAGCTGTTCAAAATATTCTTATTTTTGCATGTTCCTGTTTTAATGTAACTTTAATTACAGCTGCCACGCCTTAGCTACTATTCTCACGCTCAACACGTACTTTCAAAAATTACAGCAGCGACATCATCTCTAAAAAACTGCAGCTGCCATACAAAACGAGTACCTTCATTACAGAATGGAAACGTGCTCTTTTATGCTGATAGCATAAAAGGCAGCATTGTGGAGTTTTGCTCTGTATGGATAGATACTTTCTGTACATTTTTTTAAATATGTCACTTCATATCATTCCATTTTCTTTTTATCATCCCATACCAGAGAGAAGGCAAAGGACAAGAAGATCTAAAGGATGTGGAAAGATAAATAAGGAGTTTACAAACCAGATTTTCATTTCCTTTGCAATTTCCCACAGGGCTTCTATGACAAAAAGCAGTACTGACCGATAAAGTGAGTATTTGTTACAGGGTATCTGCAAGTAAATTCTAGAGAGAGTTTCAAACAGCTATCATTACCTAATACCTTTCATTTAAAAGATACCTAGTGATATCTTATGGATGAAAACCAGAAATTGACCACCCATCATGCCTATGTGTATGCTCTCTGCTCTTACTAAGGTTGGCTTGCTCCCTGAGAAGAGCTGAAAATTCAAGTTCAAATGGGAGTTTCTTGCACCCAATTTAGAACATGCATCCCTCCTACATCTATAAGGATGGGTGAAGACCACGGATGTGAAAAATCCATTATTTTGAAGGTATAATTTCTGATTCCTTTAGGGCACTGCTTCTTCCCAACTCCTTGCAATTCTCTTGGGATCTCAATCAAGGAGCCCCATCTCTCTCGCCAGAGATAGAAATGTGACTCAAGCTAACTAATTAAAATCTTACGGAGACTGTGTACAAATCATCTGGAAGAGAGGGGACACTCTGAGATTTTGGGCACTTAAATGCACACAGTCTGAAGCTGTTGAAGATTTTTTTCTACCACAAGGACTACCATTCTTTTTTCTACCACAAGGACTAAGACTGAAGGAAAAATGAAGACCCGTGGAGAAGAAAAGGTCTGTGAGATTCAGAGAGAACAGAGGTGAATTTTCCCTGAAGCTATTTCAATTTAAGTTTATAAGTCCTTTACTAGTAATGTGTTCATGTGGTCATCTGTAATCTTTTTATAAAGAAGATTCTCCAAACAATATAAGCTGCAGGCCACACAAAACCTAGATCCACCCTTGTGAGGGAGAGTTTTTGAAAATACAATAAAGTACCATAGTCATCCGTGACAGAAGCCAGTTTCATTTCATTGGACCTGCAATTACATGAGCCAACAGTCACCCTTTTCTTTTCTCTTGGGTTAACCTGAATTCAATTTTACCCACTTAAAACCAAAAGAAACCAGGGATGTTTAGGACAGAAATAAAATCATGGCTTTTAACTTCCTGGCAGGAAAAAATGTGAATAAATCCTATTTTTGATTTTCAGAATATGTGTTGTAAAATACCATTATCTTGTTTTTGTCTATAGTTAGGGTATATTTTAAAAGTAAGTTCCACTATCAGATTTGTAACCATTTATAAAAAAAACAACCTGTCGACCAATCTGTACACATTGTTCAAAGATATTTTTTTTCCTTTAGTTAGCTATAAAGGACAATAAGGATCAAGTTGACACTATAAAAAGTCTCATTAATGATACTCTTTGATATGTTATCTATTTAAGAAATGTGTGTTTTGGCTCAGCGCCTGTGGCTCAATGGGCTAAGGCGCCAGCCACGTATACCTGAGTTGGCGGGTTCGAATCCAACCTGCCCCCCAAACAACAATGACAGCTGCAACCAAAAAATGGCCGGGCATTGTGGCGGGCGCCTGTGGTCCCAGCTACTTGGGAGGCGGAGGCAGAAGACTCACTTGAGCCCAGGAATTGGAGGTTGCTGTGAGCTGTGATGCCATAGCACTCTATCCAGGGTAACAGCTTGAGGCTCTGTCTCAAAAAAAAAAAAAAAAAAAAAAAAAAAATGAAATGTGTGTTTTTGTTTCTACATGCTATAGAGTACTTATTCTCTACTGGGGGCTTCATTTAAATTGTACACACAAATACAAATATACACATGCCTCCATCATCACCACCACCATCATCATCATCACTGTGTGATTTTAAGAATAGTCATTTCCACATAAAAGGGATTTGAGAGCTAAGTAAAGCCTCCTGTGCAGGGGACCATGTGTGTCTTCCTTTAAACCCAGGTTGATCATGGGGCAGGTTCCCTGCAGGACTCTGGCTTTAGCCTTACAGAGCACTGCCATTTCCAACACTGCCAGTTTCTTTAACCTTCAAGAGAGCACAGAAGAGACATTCAAAGCTGACAAGTGAAGAGACATCCTGGCAGTCTAATTTCAAACTAGGTCTCATATCAGAATCTTTTTTATGGTTTTTAAAAGAAGTATTTTATGCTGCTCTGATGAAAATCACCAACAGTAGTAGCTTCTGTCTGACAAATACCATAGAGAATGAAACAGTAAGTCTGAAGCAAAGGAAGAAGGGAAAAATTAGTTTGTTTCAATAGGGAACATAAAATAAAAAGCAAGAGACTATTAAAATTTAAGAAAATATACTTATTCTGATAGAGACTTTTCTCATGTCAGCACTTGAAATACTGCTATAAGATGCTGACAATAATTATCTGAATGTTATCATAAAAAATTAAGTCTCTTGACTAAGGGGATTCAAAGATGTTTCTGCTTCTGCCTTACACACAGGCACACATGCACATTTCAGGTGCCTCTGAACGTTGCAACTGCATTGCATGGAAGGAAAATATTTATACTACTACTGCTAAAATAAGAATAAACTAGTTAAAAAAACAAAAAACAGAATGTGAACTGCAGTATACTTGATCTGAATGCCTGAAGCTCACGTGTGCTAGGTTTGTGGTTAGGGGCTGTTGGTGGGGAAATGTGGCAGAGCAGTTATCATCCCAGACTGTGAAATCGGATCATACCTGGAATGGAATCCTTCTTGGCTTACTCATTGGGTGACCTAGGCTAGTAACTGAACCTCTTTAAACTTCAGGGTCCTCATCTATACAATGATGACAGTCACACCAGGGGGTTATTGTAGGAATTAAATGAGGAAATATATATAAATATGAGGGATAGGAGAATATGCCACCCCAAAATATGCCCCGTTGGTATAAGAATTATTTTGAGATGAAGATTGAAAAGAAGAAGATGTAAGTAAAGCTCTCTATATACATAAAAGCAGAATATAAATTTGTAAAGGTGCCCCCTTCATCCACCAGGCAAGATAAAATTTAATCATCCAAGACAACTCTAGACCCTTATCATCCAGGACAGACACCAGAGGAATCTACATAATCAACTTTACTAACCAACACCTATCTTCCATCAATTCCCTCATGTATTTACCTTCCCACAATTTGCCACTCAAAATACTTTTCCTTTGTCTTATTGCTTCTCTAAAAATGGATTGCTTTTTTGTTAAGATCTATGTAAGTCCAGTTCTAATCACCCATTTGAACTGCTCATCACTGGGTATTCCCATGTGTATGCACAATGCACATGTAAATAAACTTCTGTTTTTCTCTCTTGTTAATCTGTTATTTTTCAGTCTAATTTACAGGATCCCACCTAAAGATTCTAGGAGGGCACAGGGGAAAATTTAGCATCAAGTGCTTAGTGCAGAGCCTGATTCAGAACAAAGAACTCACTATGTGGAAGTGGTTGCTATTATTATTGCTGTTATAGCATCCATCTTGGTTAAACAGACATTATGCCTAGGGACATAAAAGTACTACAAGGAAAGTTGGGCTTGAAGAGAATATAACTTGCCTATCCAAATATCTTGGTCAGAACACACATTTGTTTGACTCAATATTGTTGGAACCAAAATATCTACTATACAGATGAGAAGGCCAGTACAGGAATTGGATTCCCCCTCACCCCCCCAAAAGGTATAACCTGCCTGATTTTAATATACAATTTGTTAATCATGGGATGGATAGTCTTCAGTGCTTTGACTTTTGCTACTCAAAATATGGATCACAGAAGAGAACATCAGTATCACCTGTACTTCTTAGAAATGCAGAATCTCAAGGTACTGAATACTAGAATTTTAATAAGATCCTCAGGTGATTTCTATGCATATTAAAGTTTAAAAATCCCTGCTATAGACCACAAAATTTAATGTCCAGTTTATCTTATTTTCAGTGTGTTTCTGATCTTACTACTTAATTAACCACTCCAAAACTTAATGACTTAAAACAACAATTAATTTGCCCTACTTCTTCAATTTGGACAGGGCTCCATGAGGTGGCTCATCTCTGCACAATATGGTGTTGACTGGAGCAATTCAACTGGGACTGCAAAATCCAAGTTAGCTTCCATCCACTCACATATCCTCAGCTGGCTTAGC
This sequence comes from Perodicticus potto, assembly GCA_963574655.1. Classification (NCBI taxonomy): domain Eukaryota; kingdom Metazoa; phylum Chordata; class Mammalia; order Primates; family Lorisidae; genus Perodicticus; species Perodicticus potto. Next base: position 123,752 of record CAUYRH010020447.1, on the reverse strand, counting down.
TGAGACAGCCAGAGGCTAGCTAGGCCTCCCCCTCAAGACCCCTTTATAAGTGGCCTCTCTCCTGCATAATTAGATTTGTTTGTGTGATGGCACCAGGCTCTAAGAGAGTAAAATCAGCAACTGCCAGCCATATGAAGGTCTATACCTGAAACTGGCAAAGAGCATTTCTGCCATTTTCTATTGACTAAATCAAGTCAAATGCGGAAAAAAAAAAAAAAAGAAAAATTCAAAGAGAGGCAAAGGGACTTCATCCCTTGATGGCAGAAGAAGTGTACTTAGACAGGAATGGAAGTACTTTGCAGCAATAGTCTGCAGACCAACTACCATACTATACCTATATAAAAGCCCCCATTGGGAGCACAAGGAATTTTAAGGCATGGTATCTCCCCTAAAGGACTAGTTGGATCTTGCAGTCCCAATTGAATTGCTCCAGTCAATACCATATTGCACAGAGATGAGCTGCCCCACTTAGCCATGTCCAAACTGAAGAACTAGGGCTAATAAATGATTCTTGTTCTAAGTCACTAACTTTGGGGTGGTTTAATTAAGTAGTGAAGATCATAGAAAAACACTACAAATAAGATAAGCTACCTATTAAATTTTGTGGTTTATAACAAAGTAACAAGGTATCTGTTACTTTTTCACCTTCTTTTCCTCTTTGTTCTCTTGATTATTAAAATATTCACTTTATTTCAACTACATATCTATATGCAAGCCTCCAATTGGAGCCTAAGGAATTTTAAGTCATGATATCTCCCCTTAAGGAGCTTGTTTCAATAGAATTGGTGAAACAAGGAATACATATATTAAAATTTTAATAACAATAAAATACTGTAAAAATAAAATATGTAAGTAGCAATGTCAGGTGATTATAGAAATGATGTCCGAAGGCTTTTAACCATTCATTTAATTAATTGTGTACATAATAACCACTCTAAGTGTTCAAGGAAGAAAATGGAAGGGGAAGAAAGGGTCCATGGAAGGGGAGGGGGACGCAACCTGAGTAAGACTTACATAAGAAGATGAATAAGGTGGATTTCAAAAAAGTAATGGTGGATTCCATCATTAAAAAAATAAAAAGCAACAGATGTTGGCATGGATGCAGAAGAAAGGGAATGGTTATATACTGTTGGTAAAGATGTAAATTAGTACCTCCTCTTTGGAAAGCAGTACAACAGTTCCTCAATTAACTAAAAGTAGACCTACCATTTGACCCAACAACTCCACTACTGGTTATATCCCCAAAGGAAAAGAAATCATTATATCAAAAAGATATCCGTACTTATATGTTTAGTGCAGCACAATTCACAACTGCAAAGATGGAATCATCCTAAGTGTCTATCCACTGACAAATGGATAAAGAAGATGGGTTATGTATATACACATATTAGCAAGTGCCCTATAGAATACTAATTAGCCATAAAGGACAAAATAATGACTTTTGCAGAAACTTGGATTGAACTGAAAGCTATTATCCTAAGGGAAGTAGCTCAGGAACATAAAAACAAATGCCACGGGTGCTCACTTACAGGTGGGAGCTAAGTGACAGATATATGTTGTCACACAGAGTGGTATAAAGGAGTTGAGAAACTCAGAGGGGGGAGTATGGTGGAAAGGTGAGGGATCAAAAACTATTTGTTGGGTAGTTTGTGCACTATTCAGGTGATCAACTCCCTGAAAGCCCCCAACTTCACCCCTATACAATTCATCCATATAACAAATAACCCCTTTTACTCCCTAAACCTATTGAATATTTTGTAAAAGCAAACAAAAACCCCCACAAAAAAACAAATAGTAAAGAAGCCCCAGTGAAATATATACAAAGGATACAATAGAATTAAGGAGCCAAGGGAATGGGGTGATGGGGACACAAGGCCATGAATATCTGCATGCTTACCGATGATGATTATAAACTCAACATTCCTGGAAGAATTTCTTGCCTCATAACATCCACCTTTAATTCTCCCTTTAGATATGTTCATAAGCCATTTGTGGAATTCCCACCAGCAATATAACCTTGGATTCATAATGAAGAATTTTTATGAACCTTATAAATTTTACTATACCTGGTGTGTGTTGGGAGGGTACACAAACAAATAGAAATGTAGGCATTATCAAATGGCAAATTGTAAACTTCACTATTCATTGTATAGAAACTAGCACTTTTGGTATTGTTAAGCAGGAACTTGTAAATTTCATTCTCCTATAGAAAATAAAAATGGAATGAAAGGTGCTGCTTAGAAGAAACGTATAAATTTCAATCTCCACCGCAGGAAAATAAGCTCTGATTACACTACATAGTTCATACACCTTAATGTGCCAAACACTTGTTTTATTACACATTCATGTATAATGAGTCTGTTTTTCAGCAACAGAGAATGAAATTTACAAGTTCTTATTTAACTTTTTCAGGACTATATTTTTCTTTCATCTCTTTTTTTTTTCTTTTTCTACCTCTCTCCCTACAAACATAATATGAACAATGGGGTTTCTGCATAGTACCACACATTAGTTCCTTCCATAACAATGATTAAAACAATTTTAAATATTGTTCTCAAGGCCTTGTGATACCACATGTAATAGTAGGAAATGACACCGATTTTGACCACACATTTCAAAATCACTCTTTACATTGCTGGGGGTAAGGGGACCTTTGTAAAAGTTGATAATAAGCATTATTACTAGTTAATGTCTATTTGTTATTGAAAAGGATTGAGCCTATAATTCCAGAAGCTCCCTGGCATTTTTGTAAGTGTACCCATTAGAAATTCAGAGCCAGTGGGTTTGAATGATTTTGCCATTTATTCAAGCAATTTTCTAAACAGTTATCCTAGACAGAAGACATAGGGGCATAGGAAGAAAGTTTTAGAACTACATTCTTTAGAGCCCTGACAAGAAATAAAGAAAGAAGGGGAGTCATCATCTCAATACTAAAAGTGTCAGTGCTGTGATATCCTAATAAAAGGTATTCTAATAGAAGTTATAAAATCCTATACCAAGAAATACTCTCAAAAGAAAGGTCAGCTAAAACACAGCCCAGAATGAACCAAGGACATATTTATATCAGGGGTTAAAAACATAAAAATATATAACCTCTAAAATTTTCTTCATTTTTGAATTCATAAATTCATAAATTTAAAAAATTTAAACAATTTCAGAATACAAAGCACATTGAAAAATGTCTTCCCACCCATGCTGTTAATGACCTGTGTAGTCTTTAACATTTGCATATATAAACGTATTTGTATAATTTTAACTCTCATAACTATAAATCACAGCATATTCTAACCCATTTTCACTTTAATAATATCACAGAAATGGCTTTATATGAACACAATTTTTTGTGATGGCTTAATTGTATTACAGAGATTACAAAGTATAAATAGTTCATCATGTGTTCACCCAATCCCCTATTGTTTAGACACTTAATCTGCTCTTAATCTTTTATTTTTAAGCAAAATGCCATGATGAATACTATTGTATGTAGACTTGTGTGTACCTCCATGACTGCAGTTCTAAGATACATTACTAGAAATGGTGCTGCTAAATCAAAGGGAATATGTGCATTTTATTTTGATAATTATGGCCAAATAGCTTTCCAAACCAATTCTCACTTCCATTCATAATACTACTGAAGGAATTCCAAAGTAACCAAAAAGTCGTCATCATTTGTCTGCCAACTGATCCCTTCTCTTCTAAATAGGATGGTGGCAAAAATCATCCATTTTTGCTTATAACCATGGGCAGGTCCCACTGTCTCACCCTGTCCTCACTGTAGTATAATTCTAACTGGTCAAATAGACCTTTAATTTGCAGACCTTCTCAGGGTACAGATTATCTGCATTCTGCAGACATCTGCAGAAAGCCATCCGCAAGTGCATATTTCATGGCTGAATATTTTTACATAAAACATCAGCTGGAACCCATCGTTCCAGCATTCTCACCAAGTGTCACAACCCGCTCTATTATATCAATAAGCAGCTTCAATTAGTCATTTTCTCCCCATGGTGAAGACAGCTATAATAGCGTGCACTGGTCTGATGAAGTTTGTAATATAAAGTGGAGATGAGGGTATTAAAAGGAAGAGAATACAGAATTAAAATAGCATAAAAAATTTCTACCTCCTAAATAGTCATTTGAGGAAATGACAACATTTTTGAAATAGTATTCAAGAATGAATACAAAAATGCAATTACTTTTGAAAAAGACAGATAATAAATTTGCTGTGGGAACACATTCTTGCTCCAGATAGAACCCTGGTTTTTATTGACTAATTAGTCATTAAGTATCATCTCAAAAGCAAATATAAATGAAAGACTTTTTAGTAAATAGAAAGAAAACTTAAGGCTTAATAAAATTGTAAAATAAAAATAAATTCCAGCAGAAAATGCTACTTTGAGTGCATTGTGCAGACATAGTTGGCTCTTTCCTCAAAATTTATCCCTGCAATGTTACCACTTTTCACTTCAGGCACTAAGATCACTGGGCTCCAAGCCATGCTCACCTCCCCTGGCTGACAACCAGAGCCCCTCTGACTGACCTCCTGCCTTTCTTCTTGTCCCCTCAACCTCTCTATACACAGCAGCTGAAATGATTTTTAAAAAATGTAAATCAGATCTCATGATTTCCTCCTTGCTTTTGGGCCTTCAGTAGTTTTTTAATTAAAATCTGAAATCTTGGACAAGGTATAGCAGCTCATAGTAGTCCTAGCACTCTGGGAGGCCAAGGACACCTGAGCTCAAGAGTTCAAAAGCTAAACTCTGTCTCTACTAAAAATAGAAAAGCTAGCTAGGCATAGTGGTGGACACCTATAGTCCCAGCTATTTGGGAGACTAAGGCAAGAGGATGGCTTGAGCCCAAGAGTTTTAGGCTACTGTAAGCTATGACACCATGACACTCTACCTAGGGCACAAAGTGAGACTCCTTTAGGCGAAACTTACTAAATGTAGAATACAAATGTCTTCATACAATAACAAAGAAAATGCCCTGAAGGCTATTTTAAACAGTTTGATGAAAATATTTCAGATTGTATATGAAACCAGCACATTGTACCCCTTGATTGCACTAATGTATGCAGCTATGATTTAATAGTAAAATAAAATATGAAAGAAATAAAAAGATTTGGTGAACACATATAAATCAATTTAAGTGAGTATTATAGGATCCAAAATTTACAACCAAAGTAGCATAAAGGATTGTTCAGACTAATACCTATACTTTCATTTTCAATAAAGTACTACATTATAGGCTTCTTGTCAAAAGAAAAAAAAAGTCTGAAATCTTTACCCTGGCCAACCAGGCCTTACCTCATCCAGCCACACCACCTCTCCAATGGCATGTCTCTATGCTCCCTTTTCCTCCCCATGCTGGCCTCCATCAAGCACAGTTCCAAGTCAGATCCTCAGGTCTTGCTGTTGCTTCTAGCTAAAATGAACATAACATTTATATGTATCCCTTCTTCATGTCATTCACGTTTCTCTTCAAATGTCACCTCATCAGAAAGGAATTCTTGGACCACCCAATCTAAAAATAAATCAAAACTCTTTATCATGCATGTTGACCTACTCTCCTTATACCACTTAACTCCACTTGACATTATATTATGCAGTTAAATGAGATCTGACAATTAAGATTTGCCAACTTGTCCTAGAAAAAGTTTTGCGTACTGTGGTCACCTTCAAAGTACTCCCCTTAGGAAGTTCTGCACTGACACCACTGCCTAGTCCACCCTTCAAAGCAATTTTGTTGTTTTTTTCTTTTCAAATTAATATGAGGCTACAAATTTTTAGGCTACATTGTTCTCGCTTCCAGAGTAAATTTCCGGTTGTAAAAATGCCCCTCACCCAGGTGTGTGTTATACACCCTCACAATGTGCACATTTGGTGAGATCCCACCTCATGCTCTGCCTCCTTATGCCAATTGTCCTCCCCCTTCCCCTTTCCTCCCTTTCCCTCTCCTACCTCCTCCTACCCCCATACTAGACTATATTTGTATTTGGTTGCTCATATGAGTATGTAATTGCTTATATATGGGTTTCATATTAGTATGAAAGGGACATTGGGTTTTTATTTTTCCATTCTTGCCATACTTTACTAAGAAGAACGTATTTCAACTCCATCCAGGTAAATGTAAAAATGCAAAGTTTCCATCATTTTTCATGGCTGAATAGTGTTCCACGGTATACATATACCACAGTTTTTTGATCCATTCATGGGTTGATGGCACTTAGGTTGCTCCCACGACTTGGCAATAATGAATTGAGTCCCAATAAACATTCTGGTATAAATGTTTTTGTGGTAAAATCATTTTTGTTCCTCTGGGTAGATACCTAGTGATGGGATGGTAGGATCAAATGGAAGATCTACTTTTAGATCCCTTTAGAGCAATTTTAGAACCCATTTTTCTGGAATGGCCATCAGAGCTATTGTCATATTACTGTTCATGTCCTGAATGTCATCAAAATCTATTCCTTTCAATATTCCTTTTCTAAAGAAAGAGTCATTGGGGGTCAGATCAGGCAGTAGGGAGAGGGGGTGTTCTAATACAGTTATTTGTTTACTGACTAAAAACTCCCTCACAGATATTGCATGTGAGCTGGTACCATGGGTTGCTGGCAAAAAGTTCCAGTTGTAAGTTTAGGTCAAAAAATCCAGGTTGTTTTCATTTAACTTTTTCATGGAGCCTTTTCAGCATTTCCCAATAGAAAACTTGGTTAACTTGTTTGTCCAGCTGGTACAAATTCATACTAAATTATCCTTCTGATATTAAAAAAGGGTGGCAACATTATTTTGACTCTGGATTTGGACTGATGAACTTCTTTGGTCATGAACTATTGGCTGACATCCATTGTGTCCTTTGATGCTTTGTTTGAGGATAGTGCATCCATGTTTTATCACTAATGATAACATGCCCCAAACATCATCTTGCCTCTCTAAAATGTCTTGGCAAACATCCGCTCTCCTTTGCTTTTGTTCATTGGTGATCTTCTTTAGGCCCATTTTTGTACACACTTTTCTCATGCTAAAATTTTCAGTTAAGATTTTCTTAACCGTTTCTTCATCAGTGTTTGGTTGGTCTGCTATGTGTCTTACAGTCAGCTGAAGATTTTGATGCATAATTTGACAAATGTTTGCAATGTTTTTGACAATTCTGCTTGTTACTGGCCCCCCGACCTCTCTTCATTAGTGACCATTTCTCTCCTCTTAGAAAAACATTTAACCCATTTGTACACTGCCATTTTCTTCATGACATTATCCCCATAAACTTAGATTAACATGTCCCTGATTTCACTTCTGCTCTTGCCAAGCATAAGAAGAAATTTAATGTTTATTTTTTGCTCTAATTCAAGCTCTGATATTCTCACAACAGCACACAAAAATACACAATAATGAGCACCACTCAGTAAGAACCTCCACACAGCAACATGAAGAAACTGTGAGACACTAACATTCCAAGGTTATGAAACCTTTCAGAGCTGTTTGTACAGTGCTATCAATGTAAGTACATGGTGGCTAGTTTGTCAACGTAATTGTCAGCCCTCCTATGTATGTCAGTTTATTATCTACATCCCCTTCTAGAATATAATTTCCATGAAAACAAGAAGCAGCAAAGATATAAATAGTGCACACTGTCAGACACAAAAACGTTCTATGACTGTGAACTATTCCCATAGTTGAAAAAACAGCATCTAACTTATTTTGGGTCAAATTTATTCAACTTGGCAAACATTTAACAAACTTTTACTAGATAGGGGGTCCCAGAAACATAGGCCCCGTGTCTATCCCTTTTATAGTTTGGAGACAAAAGTATATACATAGTTTGGGAGACAGCACACAAAATATAAACTATTGAAGTAACAAATCAAAACATTAATGATCAGAAGCCAACTGGAACAGGGTAGACAGTAAGTGTCAGGACGTTCTGAGAAGCTGAGATTTGTGTAGGCTAAGAGGATAAAGGAAAGTTTTAAACAGAAGGATGGAGAGGATCTGGGAATAGAAACCAGGAGGGCAAAGCATTGTGTGAGACCACAGAAGGCCAAAACACAGATCATATCAGTGCTCCCCAAATATTGTGTCATGGAACCCTGGTGCTAATATGTTTGACTGACAGAGCAAACCAAAAAATAATACAGTTATATCTCTTTACATTTGCTTTTAATCTTTCTAACCCATTAAATGATGAAGTATTAATTCAGCATTATTATTTTAAAACACCTTTGTAACATTTGCTAATACGAATAGCATGATTTTATATTTGCTGTATTTCTCTATAAAGTTTTATTCCCCTATTTATGATAAGTGATTTTATTTCTCATTTATGGAATTAAAATATGGTTTTCTTCCCACATAAATTTACATAAGAAAAAGAAAAAGTGAGTTATTATTTTTTATCTTTTGTTAAGCAGGCCCAGGCTGGGTTCAAACCCACAACCTCTAATCACTGAGCTACAAGCACCCAGCCAAAAGTGAGTTATTTTAAAGCCAGACATTAAATCAATCATGGCCCAGGTAACTGGGACCTACCCAGACACAGGGCAGAGCCCACCTTTAAAGTAACTAAAGGGGGCTCAGTGGAGAATAGCAGGAAGTTAAGCTCTTGTCAAGATGCAAAAGGCCTCATGTCAGAATAAGGGTTTTAAAAAATATTCTGCAGGTTTGTGGCTTTCCACTTTGTGACAAGATCAAATGCCTTGGAAATATGCCCTTCCTATGTGAATGTGGTATGTCTCTTATTTTCAAGACAGCATAAAATATGGCAATCTTCAATTCCATTATTTAAACTTAAAGTATAAAGAACTATAACTTCATGCTCTTTGTGAAATGCAAAGGTACAACCACAACTACAGTTTTAGGTTTTAAAAAAAGTGTCTATCAATTACAATCTGGACAAGAAGCAGTCGACACAGAAGCACTCAAATGGAGTAATCTGCAGAATTACTAGTGATACCAAGGGTTAATATAGTACACACAGATAAGGAAGGAGCCCACAGAGAACCTCTTAGGCCAAAAGCAGAGTAGAATGTGGGTATGGAGGAACAAATGGAAAATAAGCAGTGAACAAACAAGGCAATTTCCAAAATTTAAAATACTTACAGGATATTTATCTACCACTGTCTAATCACTACTTGTGGACTGACTACAGAATATAAAACTGTATACAGCCTGAACCTTAGCCCCAGCTTGTCATTCACTAGCTCTGTGAGTTTCTTAAGCTCAATGAATTTACTTTTTTCCATAAAATAGGAGATAATCACAATATCCACTATATGGTTGGTGTGAGAAGCAAAGGAGTAAATTCAAAGAAAGTCCTTAGCATAGATGTCATCTCCAATAAATGTACGTGTTTTGAGAAGGAGGGATGGTCATGTAAGCTGCCAAAACATTTAATTGAAATTCATGGGAGAAAAGCTTAAAATTGCAGAAATTCTCAATTTAAATTGCATTAACTTAATATTTCACGTGACTTGGCAAAAAAACACACTTTATTCCATTTTATTGATAAACTAACTCAAAAGCATACAAGAAGGAAAATTATCTAGACTGGCAGAGGTGGGTAGAGGTGACAGTGGTGGTGAACGGTGGTGGCAGCAAGAAGTGGGCAGGAGAGACCTCCCTGAGAAGATAATATTTAATACCATAAACATTAAATATGAACATTTTAAATATGAAACATAATACCCATCTGAACCAAAAAGGAGTTAAGGAAGAAAAGATGAAAAGTATTCCAAGCGGAAGGAATCCAACACACCAAGGCCCTCCCTGGAAAAGAAACTTCACAGGTGCAATAAATGGTCTGGTCAGTAAGTGGAGGACTAAACAGGGCTGAGTGAGAACTGGGGCCAGAGAGGTAGAACTTTCAGCCATGTTTAAAGAAAATGAATTACATTTATCCCAAGGGCAATGAGAAGCCCTTGAAAGATTTTAAGCAGAGAAAAGGCATGATCTCATGATCAGATTACCATAATGAGAAAAGGCACTGCTAAAGGGAATGGGGAGATATTATAGAGATCTGAGTTAAGGATGGAACAAGGAAAATAGTGCTTCAAATTTCATTTTTAGTATTTTATTATTTACAGACATTGTTTATAAAATGTCACACACAATTTTTCCTCTGGTTAACTGTGTATTGTTACAGTCATCCAAATACTCACTCTTTAAGATATTTATTGAGCACCTAATACATATACTGGAACTGTGCTTAGCTGGGGGACGACAGAAGAAAACTCACAAATAAGCAATACGAAAAGTGCTAAGACCTGAAAGGCAAAGAACATTTCTGAGAGGTGGGTAAAACTTTAAAGGTGAAACAAGCATTTGCCTGTGTTAAAACAGCCTGTATGCTGACAGTGGTGGTGCTCAGTGGTGGCAGCAAGGAGTGGGTAGGAGCTTACAATGCATGGGTGGTGTTGAACCAATCGTTCAACAACAATTTACTGAGTACCCACTACGTACTGGCCTTGTACAGGCATTAGAGATAAGGTGGTGAATGAGAACACACTTAAAATAGAACAATAAGAACTTTCTTTACTGTAATAAGATGAGGTGGATTATCAAAAGTGCATGAGGAAGAAAAACAGAAAAGTTAAGAGGAGTGCCTTAATTTAATGAAGCTTAGAGTGATAATCAAATATTTTTTAATTAAAACTTCTCTGCTGAGAATAGACAGTCATCAAAAGCTTTGTAGACTAATATATCACTGTTTTTTAAACATTATGACTTCTAAAATGTCAAAGAGCCTTAAATGTCAAATGTCATCCCCCCAAAAGACATTGCCATCATGAATTGTCCAGTCGATCCCAAATCAAAAGCAACCTCCTTAAGAGTGAATTTCCCATTTGTGACACTTAGTAGGAGAAATGCTTGCATTGGGCCAGATCCTCCCTTTGTCTTCAGAGACAATGGGTGCCAGCAGGGGGACCCAGTAAGCCGGCCACAGTCCTCTCAGAGAAGCTCAAGGAAGGGGAAAGATGTGCTCTCAGTTCAACACTATCTTTTCCAACTTAGTCCCTGATCATGTCAAGACATCACATGTAATAATGATAATTTAATAACATAACCAGGCAGGCTCTGCCCACAGTAGAAAGAATGGGAAAATAAATAAAGCTCGCAAGCTAAACAGAAGGAAACCTCTCCAGCTCCTGTAGCAGGGAGACACCTGTTAATGACATACTGGCTAGCCTCCACTCATCCTGCAGGAGGCAAACCTCAGAAGGGAGTCTAGAAAGGAGGGGCTCTCAAAGTGGAAATAAATAAGCTCCCCTGCCCTGCTGGGGTCTCTGAAAATGACTCAGAAGGATGTCCATAGATTTTCTGTGAGGGTGTGGCAAAGCTTCATCAGATGCCAAGGGAAGTAATTATTCCTGACTTGCTTAAACACATTGGCTGGATAAATTCACCTCCTTACCTTCCTCATGTGGGGAAGACGCACAGATACAAAGCCCATATTTAAACTCCACGGTGTTCTCTCTGGCTTTTATCATAAAAAAAGAAATAAAAAAAAAAAGAAATAAAAATGTGTCCTGGGTGCTTAGTAAATGAGCAGTGTTAGATGGATGCCCATTATCTTAGACCTTCACATTTTAGGCCCTTTTCACTCACAGAAAATCCACAGAAGCTCTCTCAGGTAAAGATATAAGATATCTGCGAAATATCTGCTGTCCACAGAAAGGTTGCAAAACTTGAAGTTAGTGATTTCTGAACTTTTTTATTTCAATTGGTCTAGCTGCTTAAATTTTCAATTTTTAAAAATTTATCTACAAACTATGAAAGCTTTGTTTACCCAACCATGATATTAACATGTTGAACTAATAACATTTCTTTTTTTTTCTTCCCCGATTTCCTATCCAATTACCAAAATAATTCTTAACATTTCTCCACATTAGCTTTTTTTGTAGAAAATTTCTGCCAGGTAACTGCCTGCCATCCACTATCACTTCTGATACCACTAATAAAATGCTAGAGGAGGAATAGGTAATTAAAATTGTAGAATCCACTTTGTATTCTCTCACAATCAATAAATATACAATTAAAGATGTCATTCACCACATGATGTAACTAGCATTGAGTCCCATTTCTAATAACACTTCGTTATTAAAAATCAAAAATCATTAATGTTAACCAAACATTCAGTAAACACGTTGTTTCACTGGCCATAAAACTCCTTTAGCTCAACTACTATGGTAGATGTAATTTTGAGATCCATTAAGAAGGTACTTTCTGGTAACAAGTCAGGGAACATGTCCACAATCTGCAGATATTTGGGGGAATAAAAATTATGCCCAAATATCAGGTTTGCCTGAGTTGTCATCTTCTCCAAAATCGTTCATACTCGCAAGTTCCTCTACAAACATTTAAGAAAGAAATGGGACAGTGGGGCAGGTGAGAGTTCAGACTCTGGAGTGTTTCAACCCTGCCTCTGATACTTACTAAACCTTATACTATGATCACTCTGTTTCATTTCTCAGAGTTTCCATTCCCTATCTGTAAAATAAAGAAAACACTATCCATTCAAAGGGCAGCTGTGGGCATTACATGAGATAATATGCATACAGCATTTTAAGTAGTGACTAGACCTTGTACACACTGAATAAATGCAAGCTGCTCCTCATATTTGATACCTTATTCATGTAATAATTATAAAAGGTCTAGTAATCTAACAACATCCATGTATGTAAAACTTATTTGTTTATTTTACACTATTGCACTATTCCCTTTTTAATTAGAGAGATGACATTTTAGGGTCCCTGAGTTTCAAATGCCACCACTCATTTTTAGTACAGATCTGCACTGAGCAAAGAAAAATGAAGGGGTCGATTGTCTTAGAATCTGCCTGCTTCCACCCTTGCTTGTGAACTAACTCCTTATCAGCCAAAGTACACTCCCCATGGAGCACTTGTGGAAGTTCTGATTTGTAGAAGTACCTACTTTAGGGTGTAGGGTTTGTGGTTTCAGGTTTATTTTGGGGAGAGCTTGCTAGAACTGACAGTCCAACAATTTTATTAAACTCTGTTCAATTTCAGCATTTTCAAAAGAGCATGGAGAAAACACAACTGGCAGTAGCTATTTAAATTTCCCAGTAGATGCCAAAAATAATAAAAGGACACTTAAATGACCATTTTTGAGCAGAGCCAACAGCATGAAGCCAGATTATCTAACTATGTGAACAATTCTATGGATTTTTACTGGAGTACACAGGTTGGATATACACAGTTCAGAACATAAACGGCCACCAACTCACTGGGGTGCACAGAACTTTTCAAATCTAAATATAAGGTCTAGGTCTGTCAGAGTAAGTCTCCCTGCTATGCTCCTTTCTGATTAATTTATAAGAAATGACAAATGGACAAGATGGTGAGAAGCCATCTGATAAGCCACTGATGAATCTAAATAAAGAAATTACCATCATGCCAAGCATGCTCCTTCATTTATTGCCATTAAACCTTCTGAGGTAGGTATCACTGCACACATTTCATAGGTCAGGAAAGCAAAGCCAAGAAAAGGGAAGTGCCTTCCCCCAGAGAGTGCTCTGGGTTTCTTCCCCTCACCCTTTCCTATCTGTTCCCCACCCTTCTCTGGCCTGACAGGGGTTTCTTCTCCACAGACTTCTCATAGACTCAGCTCCTATGCCCTTCTGGCTTATTTGGGGCTAAGACTATGGGCAGTGTCAGAGAAAAAGACATAGGAGGAAAGAGTTTGAAGTATTTTTTCCCCATCTCCTCCTTTCACTCCCACTGCACAGCTGAGGGTTTTGATGAATACCTGTGTTACCTGTGGCCATAGTTGCTACCAAAGGCCCTTCTTCCCTGGTTTCCGTCCAGGCCTCTCACTGGGTTCTGGCAATGCTGTTATCTCTCTTTGCCCCTTCAGCCTTTCTGTGGTTGCTTTACCATCTTTCTTGTTCCCTTACCTCTACCCACTTCTTAATACAAACGTATTCCTTCATTTAACTCTCTTCCAATTCCTCTGTCTCAGAGTATCATCCATTTTCTGTGGGAGATGGGAGTGGGGGCCTAGCAGTTGGTATCTCCCTCCATTATCATTCACCCATGATCAGCACCCTCACCCGTCCCTGTAGCCAGGCTCACTACAAGCAAGTCTATCACTCACTAATTGGCTCCCATAAACAAATCCCAGGAGCACAATCAAAGATGAACCCAAAACTATAGTTACACATATGTTCTTGGATGATTTGTAATTAAAAAAATGGTAATAACCTAAGTGTTCAACAATGGAAGATCAGATTAATCAATTAAGGAACTTTCATAGAATGAAATATTTCAAACCATTAAAAATGTTATGTAGTTCATGACATGAACATATTATTATATATTATTAACTGAAAAATGAAAGAAATAAAGTTGTACATAGGCTAACCCAGTTTTTCTTTTTAAAAATATTTGATAAATATACAAAGAGAAGGGTTTCAAAAATCATGTCCTATAGAAATGTAATAGAAGCTACAAATGTAATGTTGAAGTATCTAATAGCTAAATTTTAAAAAGTTAAAAGAAATAGGTGAAATTCATTAAATTTAATGATATAATCTTAACCCAGTATATGCAAAATAATACTTTAACATGCAATCAATGTAGGTGAGTAAGGAGATACATTAAATTCTTCTTTTCTGCACTAAATCTTACAGATCTGGTTTATGGCTTACACTTAGACCATGTGTCGATTCAGTCTTATTACATTTTAATTTAGCATTTATAATTTTAATGACATATGCTACTTCTGCAGTAACAAAACCAAGGTATTTTGAAGTGATAAGCACAGAATTTTTTTCCCATCTCTGGAATATTTGGTTCATCTCCTTTGCAATTCACAGATTATACGCTTCCTAGATCTAGAAAAATGCCCTCCTTTCTTCCCCTCCCTTCACATTTCCTTTGGAAAGCTACCTAGCTACAGCCCTCAGGCATATGAGTCTGGATCAAACATTGTTCTACACAGTGGCTGCTGTGCCAGCTCCCCCACCCCAGTAGCACAACACAAAATCCATGAGAACTCACAGCACTATTTTAACAGCTCTGATGGGCTTGTGGAAGGGCATGGAATGAGGCCAAAAACTGCTTAATTTGAGGTTAATTAAATAGTGATGACAAGCCTTAATCTCCAACTTGTCATCAGATTGTAAACACTGATTGCAGCTGCAGCAATGTGCAATAAACCTATTGAGAGAAATCTTGACCAGAATGAAATGAGCATGTTGGTTCTTTAGATGAAGCTAGGAAAGGTAAAATCAGAGAAATGCAGGCCCCTGTAGTACTTGGAGAAATGAGGACCAGGAAAGAGAGAAGCAATGGAAGAATGTGTCAAATCCAATTCCTATACAGCCTTAGCAAAAACAAAACATCCCTGGACCCCGTGCACCTGGAGGCAGCAAGAAACAGGAGGGAGGTGTAAAACCATCAGACTGAGAACTTGGGAAAAAAATGAAATAGCTCTACTTCTATTAGCCATTAATGGGGTTTCCTTGAAAAAATATGTCTGAGCTACTGCATGTGCTGAGGCCTCTGGACAGATGGCTCTACCCCCAGAAGTGAGCCGCAGCAGGAGCTCCTTAGGGAGGAGGCGACAGTAAAAGCTACACAGTGTGTTAGGCATCTACTAAATGTCTGGTGCTTCTGGTATAATTCATCTGATAATTCTAGTATTACTTTATAAGGTGGATATTTTACTTTTTCCATTTTAAAGAAGAGAATGCTAAATCCCAACAAAGGATACTACTTTGCCTAAGGATATGTAAAAAATGGGTTGAATCCAGACTGGCAAACTCTTTAATGTAAGCTCTAAACCACAAGCTATTCCACATAACAGTTTTCAGGCAATCCTGAGAAAGAGGAAATGGTAAAAGAATAGAGAAGTTCATGGGAAGATGGAATAAAAAAGAGTAAAAAAACTCCAAAGAAGAAGGTGCCTACTTAGAAAGCACAAATGGCCCAGTGAAAGAGATGCCAGGGCTTAACATTTGAATAACACTGCATCTTGGAAAGTGCCTTGCCTGGCCCAAATTCCATGGACAACACTGGGTCAGTTTGTGAAGCCTTCTCCAAAGCTCTTAATGAGACAAGCACTTTTAAAAAAGCATATATTAACAAAGTTGGGCTGCCTTGAGAGGGAGATGGACACCACCAAGGGCTGTACACCATAACGTATGCAAAGAAAATTTGAAGAAATGAGAATCTTGATATGAGTATGAAAAAAAGCAAGAGTAGAGAAAGAGCTGTGACAGTTGTCAATGGGTTATCGAATTAACACATAAGGTTTTAATCCATGTATTCTTTCCTAAATCCTTTTGGAACAAAACAAACATTCATTCATTCATTCATTCGCTCGCATTGTGATAATGCTAGAGAAATAACAATGAGAAAAAACATACACAATTCTGCTTTCAAGGTACATACATCTGAGAAAAAACATACACAATCCTGCTTTCAAGGTACATACATCTAACAGAGGAAACATAGTAATCATAAAAATAAATAAATGGAAAACTGTGATAAGTGCTGCAAATAAGAGGTGAAGGAGATGTTATGATTTTACTCAAAATACAGGAGGGAATCAATAAAGGGAATATGCAGGGGAATGAGCTGCTGTTCGTGATGTGGAAGATGTTTCAAATGATCCACACAGAGATGGCCCCACAGATGAGCATGCTCCCCTGCAGGCATCAGAAGCAGCCAGGTGGAGGCAGGGAAGACAGGGTACCCTCCCGATAATGTCTTGAACTCCTTCCAACTCTATGTCTCCATCATTCTAAACAAAGTATTTTCTCAGAGGCAATTAGATTGAATTTCTAGGAGACTCAGGAAATTGGCACAGAGAAGAAACATTTTCTGTGTATAGTTGGGAGTGAAGCACAACCCTGAGTCTCCTGAACTGCTCAACAGCATTTGGCACTTCTCTTCAACACGCTGCCACACTTCTGTTCTACTCACAGATCTAGAAGCTTCATGAGGACAGGGGCTGAGGTCTCACTCATCACTGAATCGTCAGGGCCTGGCACATGCTAAATATTTGTTAAATGAGTAGATGAATATGGCACTAAAATGTGTTACCAGGCTCACTTATAATAACTTTCTTCTGTTGTAGACCTTATAATTGAATTTTCTTGTATAATTAATGAACATGAAAGTCAGTCAATCACTTGCCTCCTGATTAATAGTCAGGGTCCCTTGTCCAAACAGCCACTTAGTTCCATTAAAAATTAATAATTTTCCACAGAATAAATATACACTATGCATAGTACATCAAGGGTTCCACTCTTAATATGCAATTGAGTAATGCAGAAAGACTAGAATTCTATTAACTAAGAGAGAACTCCACAAACTTGCCCTCCAAGACATCATTCACTTACTACCCACTTCCCTTCTAACTTTTTTCCTTATTTAACCTGGGAAAAAAGTAGTTCTAAAAACAAAGTAAATAACCTTAATAGATTGTCATATTTTGGAAACATTGCAGGCCAACACAATGTGTTTTTGTTAAAGATTTGAGATTCGCTATTCCTTCAGTGAAATGAGGAATACATTATAGGGTCGATCAATACAGAACTGAGGCACTATATGTAAAACATTAAGGACCTATTCATTGAAAAATTATGAACCATGCTATAGAACTTAGCCAGGTCAGAGTTAAATTAAATTATTGATCTATATTCATTTTTCCCCTTTCTGTATGACTATCTCCTGATTTTTTATAACGTACATTATTGCCTATATAGAAAATGAATCATCTTGCTCTAAGCCCAATGTGTCTGCTGACTGACAATTTTCTAAAATTAATTGTCTTGTTGGTGGCATTCATATTTGTAAATTGGGCTTCCCTCGCATAAACATCTAAACATTCTATATAAAATGTATACTTTTGTAGCATGAACTCGAAGGAAAAGTGGGTAATTTTCTTTTTTTTTTTAATACAAAGAAAGCAAGGAAAAAATGAAATGTTATTTTTCTCAAAGTCATTCTACAACTTTATGGCTCTTGATACATTTCATTGATGAGATCAAAATGCATTCAGTTGACTTCTTTAAAAATAACTTAACCATATTGCTAAGCAAAGTGATGCAATCAACACTTTGTGAATTGAAGTCTTTTCAATTTGCAGACCTAAAGCTTCCTCAAGATGCATAACCTCAAATTCTGTAAGCAGTTTTACCAATTGCTTTGGAGATGGCTTTAAATACAAAGAACTCTCATCCTCCTTCAGTCCCCAAAGTGACAAAAGAATGTGTCTTGAATTAAGATTTTTTCCTCATCTGCTGAAAAGGAAAAAATGTGCAAATATTTTGTAGGAAATGTAAATTCCACAGACCCACATTAATTCATGCAAAAGGAAACCAATGCGAGAGTTCTTGGTAGGAATGATCTTTGATTTGGGGGCTGTATTTAGCTAGTAACTCTTGCCTACTGGGAAAATATTTTCTCTTTAACCAAGTACTATCAGACACTGAGGCCTCTTCATTTTTGCTAATGGAGATACAATCATTCTGACTTGTGCTCCAGATGAGGAAGAAATTATCCTTAATGTATAGTTTGAACAGTTACATCAAAATACAGTGAAATGCCATTTCAGAGTCTGACGAGAAAAACATGAAGAGCTTGCAAATGTCTGCCTCTCTCAGGAGAAACTGTCTGTGGCTTTTCCTCAACACTGACTGTCACTGCATGAAGCACCCAGCATTAGGGGCATGTCCCACAGTGTCACACAAATGCCAATCCCTGCTGCTGGGGCAAGGGGATTGCAGCCTCACAGCAGGCCTGAGGGACTCTTTCTCCCCAGGTTTGCTCCAAAACAGAGCGCCCTTTGCACTAGAAATCAATGTCATCCTGTGAAACTGCAGGAGAAAGTTAAATACCAGTAGCAAACAATGTCTTTTGTGTGGTGGTCTCTCCCCACTGTGTTTCTGCCAGGTGACAAAAGCAACTAAGGAGCCAGAGCAAGCAAAGGCAGAGGAGAGAAAGTCCAAGAATGGCAAGTGGCAGACCTTCACGTAGGAAAAGAATCAGGCTTCCCACTGTACTGTGCTAAGTAGAATGCTATTAGGAAGGACAACAGGTTCTCTCTCCAGGGACCCAGCTGAAGGTCATCTATAACTTACCCTGTCCTTTCACCAGGATTTGGCCCTCTTGGCCTTGGTTTTCTCTGCACATAGTACCAAGTCCATTTCTCAGGAGGTGAACTCCATTAAACATGCTCTCAAGACCAACGGATAATCCCGGAATGTCAAAGTAGCAGTGTCCTCTTTGCAACATGACTGTTGTACCCAAAGTCAGAATGACTAGAGTGTTTGTTCCCTTCCTGTAGATGCCCAATGGAAAGTCAAGTTCTACCCCAGCAGCCAATTTGGTGTGTAAGGAATCTGAACAAGGAAAGTTCATTTGATGAACTGAATGTTAAGCAGCATCAGGGAACACAGAGTCACTAATGAGAAAGGACACACAACGTGCACTGGCTGCAGCTCCCTGCATCCACTGCCATAACAGGGAACACCCTGCTGGTAAAAAAATCAACGCTCCAAGTTCCACACAGAAGGCCCTGTCTTCTCTAAAGAGAAGTACACATGCCTTCTTTCTGCCTTTCCACAGTGAGAAACTACAATTTTTGAATGGCAAAGGGTTTCTTTTGTTCTAAAAATTCTGCATCATTTTTTCCACTGCAAATTAAAATATGTTCATTATAACAAATTACATTTGAACAAGATGAAAATGAAAATTATTCTATTTCTTCCACCCAGAAAATTATAGGTGGATAATTTTTCAGTCTCTTTTCATATATTCTTAGGTTGAACATATAAAATTTCCAATTTGCAGATAAAAAACAGTCAATTATTACTAATTCCACAGGGTCTTACCTAATATACATACATATATTACATTTAAGTAGGATGACACCTTAAATTCTACTTTGTTGCTTTTCTTTTAATAAACCAGGGCTCATATTCAGCTTTCCATGATAGTAGGTAATACCATGATTGATAATCTTGTACACACCTCTTTTCCAAATCTTCTCATTGTTTCCTTAGGGAATATTCAAAGATAAAGAATGGCTCGGTCCAAGGATGTGTGCACCCTCCTTCATGCATATTGTTTAAGACTGTTCACATCGGTAACAGCAGAATTGAATAGTTATGACCTACTACCAAAAAACCTACAGTATTTACCCTTTGTCCTTTATAATAAAGAGTTGCCAACCTTGATCTGGAATCTATGATTAACTAGCAGAAGAATCCAGACATCCATTCCACAATGAGACACAGATTCCCATTTTTTAAATAAATCACTGTCATTGCAAGCAAATCTCTTTCATTTCAAATATTTTCTCTCCTGTAGCATTTCTAATTAATCTGAAGATTCTGTGTAATATAACTTCATCACCATTAGAAAAGTAATACTATAAGGAGTACTATTAGAGAAATGTAGCTCTATTATTTTTAAGTATAGAAATTCTTATTATAACCCAAGACATAAATGGAAGGCATATAAAACAACATAAAATCATTCATTTCTTCAACAATATTGCTCAATAATCCATAATAAACATATATATGTGTTCTTAAATATTTAATATAAAAATTGATTATAAAATGAAAAAGACTGAAAAAATATAATTTCTTGGGTCTTTGATTTAAAATAGCTAAGAAGTTTAGACTGGATTCCCATTTTGCTCAGGAATAAGAGATAGAAACTTCACAAAGGAAAAAATGTATTGTACTTTTTACTGAAAAGAGAGTCACACAGACCACATCTGAATTATTATAAAATCCTCATTAATTAGATTTTAATCTATGTAACTACCATATGCTAAAAAAAACATCCAAACACAAACTCTATGAGTCAGTTTTACTGCCATTACTTAAAGAGCCATTGAAAAGATTTTCTATGGGATAAAGATTGGGTGATTTATCATGGTTTTATGCTCCTTTAATCTGCTCCATCTTCCCATTGTAAAATAAATATTGGTTTTAAAATAAATGGTTCTGCCCAGGTTTTGATGAGAAAAATTGCCCCGTAAATCATAGGCTCATGTGCGCCAAACTCTAAGTCCAATGTTAACTAGTCCATTCTGAAGAAAAATAAGTCAATTTTATAGAACAAAACCTAAGGAAGACAATTACTTAAGTATATTATCAATGCTGCAATGTAACAAATTTACAGTATGAGCTTCCCCTCCCCATGTTTTTTAATTATCAAAATACCACTAGTGGATACCAAATGGGTCCTCTAACTGGACTTTTCAAAAATGAGATCTTCATTGCAGTTTTTATTATACCCTTTCCAACTTTAATACTTAATTAATATAACTGAAAATAAATACAAGCATAATATGTGTGTTATATGATAACATCTTTATCAACCACTTTTTTCCATATACAGAGACCCAAATCAATTTTCCAGCCAGCTCCTTAGACTATTTCACAAAACACAGAGAAATCAACAATATAGTACACACAATTTTCCCATAGTAAGCACAGTGATTAAAATGGCCTAGAAGTTATGAATGGTTTAAAGGAATGCTTCACAGACTATGTAGGATATAAAAACTAGTTGACTATATTTTTCACTTCCAATATGTTGTGGGCTGATGATATCATTTGTAAAGTACAATAAAAAATGCACTTGTGTATCGTGGCCTTGCCAAACTGTTATAAAAGTCTCTAAACCAGCACTGTCCAACAAAAATACAATGCAAGCCACATGTGCAATATTTAAGGTTTCTAAAAGCCACATTAAAAAGTGTAAAAAGAAATAAGTGAAATTAATTTTAATAATATTTTATGTAACCTAATCTATTCAGTCTTATAATTTCAACGTGTATACAAATATTGAGATATTTAATATTCTTTTTTTTACACTGTCATCTGATTCTGGTGTGTATTTTCTACTTGTAGCATGCGTCAGTTCAAACTGGCCACATTTCAGATTCTGAATAGCCATATGAGGCTTGTGGCTACTGCGTTGGGCAGTGTTGTTCTAAATCTCAACTCTCAAATTCTGAACCTCCTTCTTCCTGTACCGGTCCACAGACCACACCTTCAGTATTATTGTCTAAATTATCGTTCCATTAAGAATGGCATCTTTTAAGTTTTTTTTTTTTCTCCATAATTTTCTACTTGATGTTTTAAAATTGAGGACTATTCCAGATAAGGCCAACACTTAAAGAACTAACAATCTCATGATTGTGGCTAACTTTATATGTCCTTTCAGCAAAGAAACTGCCATTCACAAGGGTTGAACACAGAGGACCCCTCTGCTCTCCCATCTCTGAAAACAATGGCTATTCTGAAAGATATTGGTTTATTTCCTTCCCATCCACGTTTTTATACCTTCTCTAAGAATTATGTTCTTAGGCATTGAAATAAAAGTCTTAACAAGGAAAAATACGTTTGTGCTTTGCAAAGATGTGTGGCTTTGGTGTGTTTGACTTGTATAAATCCTGGCCATTTCCCCTGGCAATCATAGAAACCGAATCTCCCTTCCACAGTCCACGATCCAGCTTGTCCTTCATACCACACTATTTTGATATCTAGTTTTATTTTTCTTGGTCTTTAATATCGCTAGCAGACAACCCTCAGAATGGGAAAGAATATTTGCGAGTTATACCTCCGACAAAGGCTTAATAACCAGAATGCACAGAGAACTCCAACGTATTTGCAAGAAAAGAAAAAGAGATCCCATCTCAGGATGGGCAAAAGATCTGAAAACAAACTTCTCTAAAGAAGACAGGCGCACGGCCTTCAGATACGTGAAGAAATGCTCATTATCCTAACGCAGCCTTTAAATGCCTTATTCCATCCAGCGAGTTCAAGAACGAAGATTTCTGCCCAGGCGTCTAATGCTTGGAAGAGATTTGCTGATCTAACAATTATTTGCACTATTTATATTCAAATGTTCTTTTAAAAAACGCAGCCTCCAAATTTACTGATAGTAACTGTGTGCAAATCAAGAAACTTATCTCCTTTTTATAGGCTAAAATCAAATTACACTTTACATTTTTCTCACTTGCAGAATATTAGATGCTGATGTCTAAATGACTTGTGTTTATGAAAAAGGTGAATTTTAAGAACAAAATTTAAAACTGCATAAGCAGTTTAATGGGTGTTTTTCGAAAGTGGAAATGATATGCCGTTAAGTGTTTATATTAAACTGGAACTCACACTATCACATCAGTTAGAGATGAATCCTGAAAATCATCACAGTCCAGGTTTTTGTTTATAATCTTATGGACCACAGGACTGTTGAATAAAGTTCTTAAAAGAAAAAAAAAAGTTGTTTGACATCCCCGTTTTTTCATTTGTTTTCTGACCTTCATCTGAGATCTGATTGAGTTCTCAACATCCTGCAAGTCGCACACTCTATCCCCATTTAGGAACACGTTTGTAGTTGTCACATGGTTTTCAGTGTTCTTAATGAGCTGTTAACAAGCTGTCAATTACCTATGCAAATTAGGGAGGCCGACATCTAGAGGTGGCTGTATCTGGAATTAAAGAGTGCTACCTTGGAATGTTATGAAATCAATCATTCTTGCTTTAATAGCTGTCTTTACCCATGTGTCTCTTGTCAAGTCTGGGTCTTTTTTCATTATAATACCTACCACATAAGGAAAGTCCTCTGGGAATTTTGAAGGTGCTTAGAAAGGAGCTTACCTAAATCTTTCATAACTTTCAACTTGGCTTACAGATTGCCTTAAATGTAGGCTTACTTTGCCTCCTCCATCTTTCCAGACAGACTAAAACATTCTGTGGAGTGGGAAAGTCACTGTTTACTCCTGTGCTGATGGGAAGGGGCTCCTACTCACCTCTTCACTCCAGATGCAGGGGACTATTTGAAATCTTTTGCCCATGTCTCCTTTGCAGGAAAAGTCTTTATTGCCTCCAACACTTGGTGGAATCCTAGGCACAATTATGCTGATAATATGTGTATAAGTTGAGCTCAATCACAGGAATGACATAGGCAAGCTTATTCACTCAACAAAGTTTTCTGAGTCCCATTTCCAGGCACTGTGATACAAGAGTGAACAAAAACAAGATTGTCTTCATAGAACTGAGGACAAATAATGAATAATAACCATTATCAGTAAGGAAATGACAGAGGGGTATGAGAAGGTGATTCATGATTGGAAGAATACAGAAAGAGCAGAATAAGGAAGATCTGGGGTGTTTAGGGGGAGGGAGAGTACAATCTAAATAGATGTTCATGTGGCTCCATGGAGGAGATTACATTTGAGCAAAGACTTCAAAGGAGTGGAGCAGTTGATGATGGAGAAACTGGAGTTGGGCATCCCAGGCAGAGCCAGCTGTCAGTGCAAGGGCAGTTTCCAGAACAGAGCAAGGGTCCCTGTGTGTAAGCTCCCTGAATTTTCCTCTGAATGAAGTGGGAGTCCATTGATGTTGTGTGTGTTTACCATTCTAGTTGAAGTAATTTTTAGATTTATTGAAGTGTTGCAAAGAGAATGTAAGATTTCATTCAGCTTTCTCCAGTTGGTATGTTTATCAAAACTAAGAAATCAACTTTAGTACTACATTATTAACCAACTGAAGGCCTTATTTTGATTTTCTATGTTTTTGCACTAACAATTTTTTCCCTGTTTTAGGATCCAGATTCATCCATCCCATGTCTCCTCTAGTCCGTGACCCTTTCTTGGCCTTTTCTCGACCATGACACTGTTGAACGGTAGCCAGGAATTTTGTAGAATGTTTCAGCTTGGGTTTGGCTGATATTTTCTCTTGGATTATCTGTGGGTACAGGTTTGGAAAACACCATCCACATAGGGGATGTGTCCTTCTTGTCCCACTGTGTCAGGGGACACCTGGGAGCCACAGGACTTATCACTGTTGATGTTAACTTTGGCCACTTGGTTACAGTGGTGTTGGCCAGGTTTCTTCACTGTAAAGTTACTGTTTTGGTTTTGATACTCTATTTGTTGGGATTAAGGTGACAAAACCAGCCAACATTCAGGGGAGGAGATTTAAGATCTGCTTTCTGGAAAGAGGAGTTACAAGGCATTTGTAGTCATGTGATATAGTAAATCTACCACATTAATTAGAAATTTTGGTGGGAGGGAGAAACTCTGAGACTATGAAAACATCTTATTGTTCTTCAAAACTTTGCTCAATAATTTTAGCCTTTCTCAGTGTGCTTGGCCTGTAGCATTTACTAATGTGATACTCTAGTGGAGAAATTCTAGTTCCTTCATACTTCTGTTACACCACAGTAAGAGGGACATATCACTTTGAAAAATGTGATTCTAGGGTTCATGGGTGAAAATAAGCTTGTTTGGAGGCCACTGCAGTGACTTGGGTAAAGGATGATGGTGCCTGGGACCAGGTTGAGGCAGTTCTCATAGGCGATGTGGGTGGACTCTGAACATCAGTGAAAAATAGAGTCAAGAAGATTTCATTGGTTGCACAACCACAGATTGGTTGCACAGCTGCTAGAAGCACAGAGATGTCATCATTTGAGAGGGGAAAGGTGATGGGTGCAGCACATTTGCTGAGGGGCAAGGCGTTCAGTTGTATGGGGCATCTTAGTGATGCAGCTAGATAACTAAGTTGAAAGTTTGGGGCAGAAATCCCTTTGATTAATTCTAAAACTTCTCCAAGCTGCATGTGAGATATCTCCACAGGGTACCTTTAATAAACATTCTTATTGTCAAGGTTGAAAGCTGATCCTCAAACTGAAGACATATGCCACACAGGCACTTAAGGTAAAGATTGGTGCAAAGAATTCATTGGAAAACAAAACCCAAACAACAAATTCACAAGGATGACAACATGCAATGAAAGCTGGCAAAAAATATGAAGGCAAGTCATAAAAGAAGAACCCTGAGCAGTCAGTAAATATGAAAAAGTTTTCAGTAGTAAACAGTAAAATGTAAACGAATGCAACCACACACAAATGGAAGGCATTTTTGTCTACATGAATGTTGACAGAGAAGCAGAGGAAGTTGGTATGTCGTCTGTAGGTAGAAACTGGAAAATGAGAGCCCACAAAGTGTCATGCAGAAGAGCTAAAGCAAGAGCTAGAAACAGAGTGATAGAGATGAGAGAGACATAGAGGGAGAGTGGAAGAGAGAGGGCGCGGGAACTGACTCCCAATAAACCCCTTTTCTTTATGCTAATTTGATTGCATTTCCTAACAAAATAGAATGTGACAGAGACTCCAGGGGAAATTCAGACAAAGTGAAGAGGGAATTAAAAACTTAAAGTCTTTAATTATAAGCATGCACCAGGACTCTTAAAAACCTCCATTAGAAATTCACTTGAAACAAAATTTCTAGAACCTTTGGTTAGCAGAGGAATGATAGGCCTTCTGTCATTCATCTGAAGAGGATATTTTGGGTTAAAAATAGATTTTGATATCAGAGTCACAGCTGAAGATCCTGACCTTGGCCACCAGTCACCCTGATTGCTCTGAAATGAACAAAAGCTCTGCAGGCCAGGAGTGGGGGGAAGTCTTCCTCTTTAGCATTCTCTCTGAAATGGCCCTCACCAGATTGCCTGCTAATCGTCCCCGTTGTATCTCCTTGGTCAGAATGACATTCTGGCTTTATTTTCTGTTTTCTATTTGTACATAAGATAATCTTTTTTTTTTTTTTTATTTCCATCTGCAAACTCTAGGGGGTAAATTTTGAGCATCATGCGCAGAGGTTTAGCCATGGGACTCTCATTACCGTTAATGGGAATGACAGCACTGAGTTTCAGAGCCCAAGAACATTTACCCTCAGATGATGGTGTTTTGTGGTTGGATTTTTAATTGTATTTACAAATAAAGCTGACACACAAACAGCGGCAGCTCCCAGGAAGACGGCATTTTAGAAAATGGGTGGAAAGTCGGACTGTACTTAGACTCCCAGCCTGATGTAATTTGGAATTGGAGAAGGTGATGTGGGTCTCTGCACTTATTATGATTATTATTATTATTATTGCAGTAAAATGCGCATAACATAAAAGTTACTATTTTTTACATGTACAGTTCAGTGGCATTTAAGTGCATTGCAAATGTGCAAACATCACCACCATTCACCTTCAGAAGTTTTTCACCGTTGCAGATGGAACTCTGTAGCTATTAGACACTAACTTCCCGTGTCTCTCCCCTCAGTCCCTGGCAATCACCATTCTACTTTGTCTTTATGATTTAACTTCCCTGGGTACTTCAGGTAAATGGGACCATGCAGTATTTGTCCTTCTCACTTTGCCTATCGTCCTCGAGGTTCATCTGTGTGGCAGCCTGTGTCTGCCATTCTTTTAGGTCAAAGTACATTTCATTGTGTACACGTACAATGCGCTTTGTCTATTTATCATTGATGGATACTTGGGTTATGTCCACATTTATCTATTGTGAATAACAACACTATGAACACAAGTGTACAAATACCTGTTTTGAGTGTCTACTTACAATTTCTTTTTCTTATATACCCAGAAGTGGAATTGCTAGATTGTGTTGTGATTTTATGTTTAATTTTTTGAAGAACTCCCATACTGCACAAAGGGACAATCCCAGCAGCACAGACGAGGTCCAATTTCTCCACATCCTTGCCAACACTTGTCATTGCCTTTCTTGTGTGTTTTATTTATCTCTGTGTTTAGTTTTTAATAATGGCCTCCCTGATGAGTATGGAGGTTTTCTGCATCTTGATAAACTTAATAAACAGACAGACCATGTATTTCCGCATTCATTTCATTTCATTTTTCTTTCTTAGCCATACTTTCCTCAAACCTTAAAACTCAGAAAATACTCCCTGAACCTCAGAATTGATCAGGTGTCTCCACCTGAACCACCCGAAATGCCCTCTGCACGTTTCTATTGCTACTTGTATTACATCATTTCTAATTTGTGGATTTGTGGCTGGTAAGTTTGTCTTTCACTGCCCACCATGACACTCTTTTTTTTTTTTTTTTTTAAGACAGAACCTCAAGCTGAGGCCCTGGATAGAGTGCCGTGGCATCACAGATCACAGCAACCTCCAATTCCTGGGCTCAAGCGAGTCTCTTGCCTCCGCCTCCCAAGTAGCTGGGACTACAGGCACCCGCCACAACGCCCTGCCTTTTTTTGGTTGCAGCTGTCATTGTTGTTTGGCAGGCCTGGGCTGGATTCGAACCTGCCAGCTCAGGTGTATGTGGCTGGTGCCTTAGCCCGTTGAGCCACAGGCGCCGAGCCCCCCCATGACACTCTTAAAAGCAGTACCTGCCCTGTGTACCTACTCGGGATCTAACACCTAGTAGGTATGCAATAAATATTTATTGAATGAAGGCATTTAAATCAATTCTGTCTTGTGTGACAAATGAATCTTTAAATATGAAGAACAAAAAGACTTATTACCAGGATGAGTATATCAAAATTCAGATCGTGCAGTAACAAAATAACACGACTGTAAACACAGAGATGAGAAAAAGTAAATTGACTAAATTATTAGTGTCATTTTGATTTCAGAAAGTGCTGCTTCTTTACACATAAGCAGTTACAAATGCAGCCTATAAAAGTTAATATTCATAACATGATTATCTTTCAATGAAAGTATTAGGGAAACACAAAATAATAATAATAGTGATGTACAGAGGGCGGCTTCCATGGTAACCCCGGCACATCAATTTAAGCATTTAAGCAAGAAGCTTCAGCACTTTAAGACAGGAGTCTCTGACGCCCCATCTCAGAGTGACCCTTAGTAAGCACAGGGAAGATCATGATTACTTGGCATTTCTTGATTACTGATTATTTAGAAGGCACTTTGGAAATTGCAGGTAGCTTTCTTGCCCAGGGGAATTACCATCCAAATACAATAAACAAGGTGGAAGTTGTGTAAAGAAGGTTAGATAAAACATATTGGAAGGATCCTGGTTTTAACGTTACTCTTTTCTGCATTTGTATTATTTCTTTCTTTTCTTGCTTTTTGGTTTATCCTCTGCTTATCTGTAAATTTTTAAGGATAGCATTAACAAGTGCGTGGTGAATAGGTGTGGTGCTGGGGGAAAGGGTATACGTTAGGCTACAGGAATTGTATGGGATGAAAACAGGAATGTGAAAGAAGGGTGATAGTTAAGGGTTTGGGTGCTGGAAGAAGGCGGCCGAGATCGTTTAGCTCAGTCCTTTCATTTTAGAGAAGATGGGAGTGAGGATCTAAAAGCGAAGGGGTCTTGGCTGGGCCAAGGATCGTTCCAATTGGAACGATTCTGTAGCAGAATTGGGTGTATTAATCCAGGCCTGCTGGTTATAGGAGAGAGGTTGGAAGATGGTAGGAAGAGGTTGGAAGACATGTGTCCTCAGAAGTGAGCAATGGTAGCACAAATGGATTAGAG
The DNA here is from genome assembly GCA_963574655.1 of Perodicticus potto. Lineage (NCBI taxonomy): Eukaryota > Metazoa > Chordata > Mammalia > Primates > Lorisidae > Perodicticus > Perodicticus potto. The sequence continues at coordinate 94,454 of CAUYRH010020447.1, read as the reverse complement.
CAGCAGAAATACGATGAAAGGAGATGGAGTCTCACTAATTCAGCCCTCCTGAGATGGGCCACAGGGACCCTCCTAACAGAAGAACCCCCTCAGGCACAGTAGGACAACACATTGGGTCCAGTGTACTCTGAGGGGCTAACAATATGTTTAGATTTCAATTTTCTTGATAATCAGAAGAATCATAGAAATGTAATAATAACAAAGTAGAGTAATGAATCCAGACTGCATTGTATTCATCTCTATACCAAAACAACTACAAAATATGAAGTATAATAATATGTATGTCTGAGTATATACATATGTGTGTATACATATACATACATATATAACTTTATGGAGGAAGGACAAGCAAGGGCAACAGTGTGTCAGGCCCCCAAAGACATGACGTAGCCCCCCCTCCAAGGTTCACTATTCCAGCTCAAGTTTCTTGTTGGTTACTCCTGTATCAGTTCATGGGACTAAGCTGGGTTCAAGATCCAACACCCAACGAATGATTATTATTTAAGACTTTTATTTAAGACTTTCAGTAGGAAGCAGAAGAAACTACTTTTAAACTGGCCTAAGTGAGAGAGAGAATTAGTGGCTCTTAAAATCTGAGGATCTTTGACTTCAGGTAGACCTGGAGCCGAGGTTCCTGTGATAACATTCGGAGTGTGTCGCCCTTGCCCTCTGCGTGCCACTTTCCTCTGCTGTCATCTTGTTCTCAGCCAGACTTGCACTGGGGAGACGCCAAGCAGCGGCTTGGAGCTTACATCCCACCAGCTGAGCCTCCGCGGGGTCTCCGCGCCCCTGTAAGGATGCGGAACTGTGCTGGGTCTCTCCTGCAGTCATCCTATTAAGTCCTCAGCTCCAGCCTATGAGATAAGATCCAGTCTTACTCCCCTTTTAGAGGTAGACACAGAGATTAGCTCAAAGGTGGCCCTGAAATTCTCTGCCTTGATGTGTTCAGCTCTTTCTGGCAGAGCAGCCCGAGCTCCGACCTGGCGTCCAGGGCTCTCTGCTGTTGGACTCCAATAGTCCCTTTCAGCCGCGGGCCTACTCTTCCTTCCTGCTCCCCTGGACCTGTCTGAAATCTCAAGCTTTCTTACCTCTTGACATTTGCTCCTGCTGTTCCTGTCCCCAGGCTGTCTGCCTTCTCCCTTCCACATCTTCAAACCCTTTTGAGTCTTAGGGACTTCCCATGATGCCCTGGTGGAGGGTGATCTCCATTGTACCTCTGCCCCGAATTTTGTCCCCTTCCTCTCATGACCCAGGGCACATTATCCTATGGAGTAATCATTACATAGATGTCATTTCTCTTATTCAAGAGGACACTTCTGGAGAACTGGGTTCAGAGCACAGTCACCTTTGTATCACTTTATTCCTCCACCATATCCTTAGAAACCTCCCTAGGACCTGCAGTCCAGAAGGTGCTCATTAAACATTAGTTCATGAATTAATAACTTGGCTCATTGGGTCTCCAAATTACCTTAACTGAAAGGGCTGACACACGGGTAGGCATGTGAACCTAGCGTGCAGATGAGAGCAAGGAAATTTAGAAGCGGAGCATAAAAAAATGTGGAAGGAGCCAAGGAAATAGAATTGCACCAGCAAACTTTAAGCTTAAAAAGATATTATCATCTATTTCAATTACTCTGCATCCTGCTAATTTCCACAAGAAGAGATCAGGATACAGAAAGTTGGAAAGACTTGTCCAAATCATTAGCAAAAATATGAGCTTCCATTTGTGAAGACTCTGTCTCCAGCCTCCGTCTCAATCCTCACTTCATGCAATGTTTCTGATCTTCACAATGACCCACAGCAAGAGCAGAATTGTTTTAATTTGACAGATTAGAAAATTGAAGTCTGAGAGGTAAAGTGTCTAATGTCACAGTGCCACTAGTGCGGGGCAGTGCCAGGATTTGAATCCAGATTTGCCCCAGTTAAAATTCCTGTGTATGTGTGGTTTTTAAAAACATACTGTGCTATTGCCATGCAGCTAAGACTAAACGCAGAGCCCCTTCACTCAGAGTCCAGTGCCTTTGATAGTACCGGACCGTAAAGCCCCATGGGTAAAGACCACTGTCTACTAATTCACTTTATGTAGAATCTCCACTAATCACCAGGGACCTAATAAATTCCTTTTCTTGGTGAAGGCTATCTTTGGCATAATACAAAGGAAAAATATTTATTATAGAGAAATAGATGGAAATTTTGAAACAATTTAGATTTAGAATATATTATAAGAATGTGCTCATGCTGAAAAGGAAAGAATGTGAACACGGACCCTCAAACCAGGTATAATTCACCATTCCTCTTGTTCTTGGCCGGATTTGCTGGCCCCAGGTTGTTCGTTCATCTTTTTCTTACACCAATATGAAAATACCTTTTCTGGCCTTTAGCACAAAGCAAGGTAGGCTTACAGCTGAGAGGGCAGAAGGAAGAAGTGGGTAAATGTGGAACTGCCGAGGTTAGTACAATCTTTGCTTTCCTATGACTCAGCCTAAAATATTGCCACACACTTCTCTGGCCCACGATGCTATTTCATTATGTTTTGCTACACTTGCTACTATATTAAATGTCTTCATTATTGATTTCATTACTTCATTGCTGTTTCTCTCCCACCTTCCTCCCTCTGCCCTGTTCCCCAAATGCATGGAAATGTAAATAAACATAGAATTTGTAGTTGTTTTGGTCGGAGGTATATTTACAACTCTTAGAATATTGCTTGAGAGAAAGAAATAATGCATCAGTGTTGAAAGAATAAATGAAATTAAAGCCAGTTAAGGGGACCCCATGGTCTAGCACCCTGGTCTCTCCTGACTCCTACTTTCAAAGAGATGTTATTCCTCCATTCCTCCTGGGAGCTGGGCCCTATAGGAGAATTAAGAGGTTTCCAGGGGACAAAGTAGAGCAACACTCTTGGCCAAGGTGTCACCATGAATAAATAATATACCAACCTAGCATCTTATCATTGCCTTGGCTTTGAAAGGCTCCTTGGAAAATTTGGAAGTCCATCTGAATGTGATTAGGTGGGACTTTTTAGAGGGTGGCAAATGCACTTTGATTCATAGATGATTGAAAGTGGATACTTGTTCATCTGGTGGGGTCCTAATCAGAGCTGAATACCTCTTTGACTCAATAGAAATTGTCACTACAATCAATGGTTTGCACTGAGCGTGAATCCCCCAGCCTAATCACCAGGATGTGATCAATGAAACTGCTTTTTTGATATCAATAGGAAAATGGTGTATAAGCTAAGTCAATGGGGAAAATTTCCAACTTTCCTTAGCAAACTTTTGATTCTTTGGCAATTTATAAATTGGAGTGATATGCACAGACCCTCCCCCCCTAACATTAACAGCTTGCTCTTCAGGAATCCTCACCCAGTCTCTCACCAATCTGTGAGCTTTCTTGGTTTCAAATGTCAGCTTCTTACCCTTTGACAGATAGTATGGAAGTAATATTATGGTGGCTATGACATATAGCAGGTAGTTTTTCTTTCATTTACTTGTAATCACTTAAAGAGTGAGAGAGAGCATGGGGAAGAAAAAAAAAAAAAAAAACCATACCCTGAACAGCCTCCCATTCCTTGTCATTTCATCAGCTGCTGCATATAATCAATGAAGTTCCCAAACAGAAATCGAGCTGTTATGGCCACTCTTGAAGCCTACAATCAGTCTGAGAGTTTCTCGATGAGTTTGATAGTCAATTCATCCAGAGGATACTCTTTGGACTAATTAGGACTGGGGCAGCATGGGAAGTGAAGAGGTTGGTTGGGATATAGTGAAAACCACACTACTGCGCAGCCTCAGAATTGCGAGGCTTGGTGGGGATACCGTGGCTCTCCATAGAGAGAGGTGGGTAGCTCGTGGGAGGTCGGCTCAGTTGGTTCCATATGGTGGCCAGGAGGCCCAAGAACGTAGATTTTATTCTGCCTGTGAGTATCCTTGCTGGTTGGTAACTATGGCCAATAACTTGAATCCATCAGAAAATGATGTGGTCAAAATCTCTGCTACTTCCCAGTTGAATAACCTTAAGAAATAATGATGACATTAATTAGTAATAATAACTATAATGATACTAGCAGCTAACATTTTGAGCATTTACCTACATGCCTATACTATCTAAATGTCTTCTGCATATTAAGTTACTAAATCTTCCTAGCATCTCTCTTAGTTACCATTAGTATTGCTGTTTTACATACAAGGTAATAGAAGCATCTTGCAGGTTAAGTAACTAGCCAGGTGTCACACAGTCATCAGAAGATGAGGCCAAGTGTTGAACCCAGGGGTTCTTGTTCTGGAGCCCAAGTTCTTTATTAGCACCTCAATACCCTCTACTGGACTCCAATTTCCCATTTTTCCAGGGCCATGTCTGTGAGGCCTGGGTGAGAGGGAACATGCATGCGTTCTCTGTAAGCTGTATAAATAGAAATTAGCACAGTCATGCCTTTGGTAACCAGAGTGTCAGACTGAGAGTACACGATCCCTAACCTGACTGCTGTCCAGATACCGGAAACATAATTTGAAAGCAGACTCTCCTGATGGACAGGCTGGTGGTGTCATTCTGATGCATTAAGGGGAATATTATCATCATGACCTTTCAGCGAACTGCCCCTCGGCTGAGGTGATTATCTGCCTGCTCAGAGCAGTCACATGTATTGGTGACAACCAGTCCAGCACGAACTGATCCAATACTGCGTTGATACGGATTTTGTCTTCTTAACTCCTGGTGCACTTTTCTCTATTGCCTTACACATTCCCAATGATTACTCTGCCACCCTGACTTCTCTCACAGTTTGAATTTTCCTTTCTGAAGGATTACGTCTTCTCCTTCCCCGTGTCTACCACACTCTGCGCGGTGTCGGGAACACGAGAGGATTATCATCTTTCTGTCTAGTTTAAGTGTTCCTATCTCTGTTGATATTTGGGCATCTGGAAGTTTCTTAGACTCACTTTCTAGACTCTAAAGTTCTACCTTTCCTGCTTTTGTTCAGTCAGAGACTCTATATTGTCACTTGGCATAGGGCTGGAGCTGTGTACTGTGATATGATTAATATGTTGTGGTCAGTATTAGGATGGGCTGGGTTATATGAATGTTGTAATAAACATCTCCTAGATCTCCATAACATATGAAAGCAGAGGCTTATTTCATGTGGTGGTTGTGTGAGCTGACTCCCTATCATTTCACCATGGAACCTAAGTTGAGGAGTAACCACCATCATCTCAACTTGCTCTTTCCATGGGAAAGGGCTCTGTTGAATCTGGTCCCCATAGCTGAAAGGGACACACATGATTTCCACTCATGTTAAGGGCTAGAACTCAGCCCCACTTAAAGCCAAAGAGGCTGGGAAGTGCAATTGTGCCTTGTGCTGGGGAAGTAGAAAGCTAACAATATCTGGTGAGCAGCTTTAATGACTACCACATGGTCTTCAAGAAGTCCTAGTCTAGTCTAAACTACCAGAAAGGATCCATTAAACTAGAATACAAGACGAAAAGTTGATGAGTGGTTTAAAGGTCAAGAGAGATGCCGGGAGAATGGGAGAAAGAGAAATAACTCTTTTGCACATCTGTTAGTTTCAAAAACCTTTGCATATGGGTTCCAACTGACCTCTCAGCAGTCTTATAAGACAGATAATATTAGCTCCACTTATCACATAGTAGGAAACTTTAGAGAGCAGAGGATTTTTTTCGTGCGAGGCCAGTGAGGAAACAGCTATGCTTTCCTCTATTTTTGATGTGAGCATCCAGAGGGCCTGGTGTTTATCATGTCCCAGGGAGCCCAAGTACAGTGTGTGGCTTGAATTAGATTCTCAGCAGATGATGATTGAAGGAAGGGGCCATTTGAGGAATTGCTTCCTGATTCACAGACCAGGTTGGATCTACCATATGTATGTAGACCTGGTCAGTAAGTGGTAGCAGGTGAACAGAACCTTCACCACCAACTGTGAGCAGAAGCTCTCCAGAGTGTTGTTCTGTATCTCTCGCTTTCTCTCCCCCAGGGAACAAGTTCTTATACTTCACTTGGGGAAGGAAGTACACCCAGGACTACCCAAAGCCACGTAGTCCAAAAGCCCTACTTTACCTTTTTTTTTTTTTTTAATATTTTATTTTTCCTCCTGTTTCTTCTTTATTTTTGAATTCTTTCTTTTTTATTTGTATCTTTTTTTCATTATTGTCTGGAACTATTGAAGAATGGGCATATAGACTAAGTTGTATGTGCTTCTACTTGCAAAATCAAAAGGGGCACCAGAAAATAATTTTTATTTTGTGAATCCGAGATGTTAAATTGTTTTCACATCTTGAATAGAGGAAGCATTTCTGAACTTTACAAAGTAGCACAACACTGTGAATCACACAATAACATGTGAACACCAAAGATAAAAATCACAGAAATAATTTAAGCATAAAATGCATTTTTTCTATTAGCAAGGCAACTCCTTTCTTGAGAGGGTTATAAACATGCATTTATCTAAGGGAGCCAAAAATTGAATTAGAGACTCTATGCATTCAATGATCATTCCAGAAATATTTCTGACCACCTAATCATAACAACTATTTTAATTAGGATAGCATCTCTTCATTGAAAACCATTGCACTCAGCATTATTGCCAGGCACTAAATATTATCTCATTTAAACCTCACCCCAACTGTATGAAAGTGGCAATCATATTATTCCCATTATCCTGAGGCAGTAACTAGGTTAGAGATGGGAAGTGACTTGTCTAAAGTCATATGGCTGGGAAGCCCAGTTCTATTTGTTTCTATACCACTGTCCCCTGGTGTACCCATTTGTAGTGTCAACTAATAATAGTCATGCGATTTTCACATTGAAAGGCCAAATAAGCAGTAGGTAGACCAATTGTGTAGAAGGGAACTGAAGTCTCGAGAAGGGATAACCTACCCTAATTACCTGTCTTGACCGAAGGATTGAGATTCCTGTCTGCAAGCCCTCGATCTTAGAAAGTGAAGTTGCTCAGGCTCAGGCTCTGGATTTAGATGGACGGACTAGATTAAAACCCAGCTTCACTATGGCAGAACTGAGTGACCCCAGACACATTGGAGGCTCAGTTTCCTCATCTATAAAATGGTGATGATTTTATGTGTGTGTGCTCTTTATGCCTGTGTGAATGTTAACTGAGTTGCCGTATGTAAAGTCTGCCACATCAGAGATTTTTAATCACTTATTTTGTCATTGTTATTAATTCACTGCACTCTCTACTACAGTGAATTTTTGATAGCACAGTGAATTGATTTTGAGAGGTTTTTGTTTGGAAACTAGCCAGAGGTCAGAAGGGAGAGCTCCCTCCGGCTGTGGCTAGAGAGAGAAAGGCACGTGGCCACCGTCAATGCAGTCGCTTCCTGTGATGTCTGTCTGGGTCTAGGTCAAGAGAGTCCTAGAAGCAGGGAGAACATTGCCCTCTGACTGCTGTGCAGTTACTGAGCTTTTCATTAGCAAAGAAGACCATAAGCAGAAACCCCTGTCCAATCACCCTTGCCAAGGAGATTAAAGTGAGTATACCAGAATGCCTGCCCTTATCACAGGCCACAGGCTCTCTTTTCGTTCCCTGAATATGCTCACAGATGACTCTCAAGTAACAGGACCCCAAGAGGAGAGTACGGTGGATAGACAAGTGTGTGGCAGGGGCAGCCCTAGCAGCAGCTCTGACACCTGCCAGCAGGGACCCTGGGTGTGTCTGAAATGCAGTGAGGCACAGAGAGGAAGGGCAGACTGGGTTCTAGGCTCTGCCCTCTGCTGTGAAGGCACTAATGAAGTTGGACAACCTGGAATACATGCATAAAATGTATGCACGCACTTCATTTAGTGCCTGGCATTGTGATTAAAATAACTTCCCAACTCCCAAGCATAATCACTCTTGTGCTGTGTCTTTGCTGTGCTTTCGGTTGCTTGATGTCTGGGAAGCTGAATTCCTTCTGCAGAGGGACGTAATTCCTAATCCAAAGAGAGACAGCCACAAGGTCAAGTGCCACCGAGCCTGTCAAGTGTACAAAGCCTGGTGATCAGTGCTCAATTAATGGTAATAATGATTATCACACCGAAGGGGATTTTATTTTTATTTCCTGTGAGTTCTTCAGGACAGGGGCTCTATTTTTACCTGTCTTCTTTGGTGTCCCAGACAGTGATTAATAGGATCAACAGTCACACCAACTTATTGCGCATCCTCTGGTGAGACACGAACCTAGGCCTCACATGCACTTAGTGGGTCCTTATGACATTCTCCTCTTGAGGTTGCTTTCATCCTTCCCATGTTACAGATGAAGAAACTGGGGCACAGAGAAGTCGAGTAACTTGCCACAGGTCACACAGGTATTTGAGATTGTACCAGGGGCATCAGCCGATCCTGTCAGGCACACTGTAGTGTGCTCCTGTCACTGTCTCCAGGCGCTGTGCCGTTTGCCTGGCTGGACTGGGTGGTGGCAATTGTTGCAGGGACGAAGGAGGCTTCTGGAGCTTCTGTGTGGTCTGCCTGTCACGTGTGTGTAGCCATAGCAAAAATGATGGGAGATTAATAGGCAATAATGGGATGGCAAATTGAGTACTTGTGCAACTTTCCACGAGCAAAACCTTCACATCCAAGGTGCAATTAGCTCTCCAAGCCAAGATGCATAGGCAGGAAATGAAACAGGCTTGCGGTGATTTTATTTTTATACCCGGGTCTGCCCTTGGTTCCTCGGCCTAGTTAGCACTTCGAACCCTCAGCTGACTCTGCACTGCTTGCTAGCTTTAATACACTTCCACTCCAGCTTGCTACACAGCCCTAATGTCGAACACACGAGGCAGACAGCTGCCGGAGGCATTCTCCGTAGAAACTCTCATATCACAACAGAACTCGGCTTTCCACTATCACGCCATGCCTCTACCTTCCGTCAGTGAGCGATGTAGCAGGTTGCAGACGTCAGGCAGTGTCAGAGAAATGTCCTAATAGACACGTTGGGGGAAAGTGGGGCAGCCCCCATGGCACACGGGAGGCCCTCCATCATGCCTTCCCTTCCACACAAGCAGATTAAACTTCATTAGCTGTTCTTAAAAGATCTATTTGCATCCTTACCATAGGACCCTGTGATGATAACCTTAAAGGAAATCACTATTCTTTCCTTAACAGCCTCCGCAAACTCCAAGGCATTTGCAGGCGGACCGCTTTTGATTTTTCTCTTTCCAGAAGATGGACTATATCTATTTCTCTAAATGCAATAATTATTTTATTGCCTTGGCTTCTATCTGGGCACACATTCCATTTTCAAATGTAAATAATCATTTCCACCTTTAATAAATTAGATGGAACCTGTCTTGCTGGGAGAATGAACATTTCAATATCTTCAGACACACAATGACATCGTATCAATATTTAAAATCATTTTATGCATGTATTCCAAGTTGTCCAACTTCATTAAGGCCATTCATCAAGCCCTAGCTAGAGTATATTCCCATTGGACTTGTAGGCCTGGGGGCCTACCAAACAGAAATTTAAACTAACTTGCCTTTTTAATTCACATTACTCTCAAATATTCTTTTTTAACCCCCTGCCATGACTAAGGCATTTAGATTGGGCCATGATTCGATACATGTCAACATTTAACTGACACAATCCCCATTAGTATGTCAGAATGTGTGTGCCCCAGTAAAATACAGTATCCGTCCCTCCCTCTTAGTTGATAAATTACCCTCTCATTTTTTTCTGTGCTCAGCCATAATTTGAGTTTATTGCTCTGTGTTTCTGTTAAATATTTACAAACATTCTAAACTATGTATAAATGAAATCTTCAATGTTTTGCCAGCCTCATCTTCTCCTCTGACTTCAAAATAATAAATTTCTTGATCTATTTTTTATATTCCTGAAGATGCCCTACATGAGCATTGGATGCTGGGAATACTCTTGCAAATATGATCTGCCCCTCTCCTGGTGATCTGTGTAGAACAGGGCAGATTTGGTTCCCCAGGTATGCATTATCTGGCTGATGCTGAAATCCTGTGCTGCAATGCCAATAAACAATTAAGTGCATGCTGAGGAAATTGCAATAAACCCTTCTCAAACAGTGCACCAGCCCTAAGCACACTGGAGAGGAGGCTTCCTCCACGTTGCCACCTTGCCAGGCAAATCTGATGAAATGCAAGTTCATATTTCAGAGGCAACCAGGCATCTGTAAGTGAAGAGGCTTTTTAAGAAGTGGTGGAGGAGGTGGCATTGCAAGGGTTTGCTAGGGATGCCAGAACAAAATATCACAGACCGGGTGGTTTAAACAACCAAAATCTATTTTCTCAAGGTTCTGAAAGCTGGAAGTTCAAGATGGAAATGATAGCAGGATTGATTCCTTCAGTGGCCTTTCTCCCTGGACCGTAGGTGACCGTCCTCCTGCTGTGTCCTTACATGGCCTTTCCTTGTGTTCACAGCCTACTCCTGGATCTCTTTGCATCTGCAAACTTCTTCTCATAAGGATACCAGTCATACTAGATTAGGGCACATCTGCATGACCTCGGTTTAATTTAAATTAAAGATTCTGTCTCCAAATTTTGTAATACTCTGGGGCTGGGGCTTACATATATGAATTTGATGGGGATAGAATTCACCCTTCACCTTGGAGGAGTGTCTAAATGAAAGGACTGTGGTGAGAATGAGGAAATGAGGGACAGTGTGAAAAGATCATCATGGAGACAGAAAAAGAATCAGCAGCCGGGAAGCATTAGAAGGAATGCAAACTTTTTTGTGCAGGTAAGTAGGCTGCAAATACAAGTGTCTGGTGTTCACCTTGGCTCTGACATTTGCCTACTGTCTGTGTATACTTCATTTCATGCTTGTCATTGTGATTAAAATAACATCCCAACTCCCAAGCACAATTACTCTTGTGCTGTGTCTTTACCCTGAGCTTCTCTCCTTGTCTCAGGATGCACATGGGCCTTCTTTCTTTCCTCTAACATGCCAAATGCTTTCCCACTTCCCAGCCTCAGCACATGCTGTTCTATCTGATCAACATGTTCCCTTTTTGACTGGTTAATTTCCTCTTACTTTGCAGATCTCAACTTAAAAGTCTCTAAGTTTAGGAGGTCTTTCCTTTCCACTTTTACCTGAGAACAAAGCTCAATTAGAGCAACCCAGTTCCTCTTTTTGAAGCACTGCATTATTTGCTATCATTGGCAATCACTTTATTTGTTGGTTTGTGTCACGTGGGTGGCTAGAAGAACATAGCTCCACGTGAGACATGTTGGATTTGAGGTTCTTGTATAAGATCCAGGTGGAGACACCAGCAGACCTTGAGACACAAAGGCATGAAGATCTGAGTCAGAGAAATGTATTTTGAAGTGTTCAGCCCGGATATGTAGTTCAAGCCCTGACCATGGCAGGGACTTTCCAGGAGGAGGTCCTGAGTGGGAGAAGTAGAGGGGAGAGGACAAAATCCTAGGTGGAAATCCCATATTTATTATTCCTATAAAGGAGATACACAGTAAACGGGAAAACTCCCTGGAAATTTAAAAAGAAAACTTGCAGAATTTCAGAGTTCCTTATACCTTCCAAAGCGGGTAAGTCATGGGGTTTGAGAGGTCTTAGTCTGGAAGTTGGGAGACCTATATTTCAGTGTGGCTGTGCCTAACCTGGCAGCTATTTCCTGGTCTGGGCCTTGGAGCTCCTGTCCATCAAGGGCAGGCCACGTTACATGGTATCAAGAGTATCCTTCAGGCCTGCAAGGCCCTCAGTCTTCCAGGGACTGCCCAGTGCATAGATGAGTCACTCACCCTTGGAGTTCCTAAGAGTGTTGCTCTGAGGCATGCCTTTGTGTGCAGTGGCTATGTCTACAGCACAAACAAAGAAGACATTCCTCTTGTACCTATGCCCTTGCATCCTAGACATGTCTTTCCTGTCTTCTTTTTCTAGACAGAAGCCATGTGAGCAGGATTGGTGGTGGGGACCTAGGGGACCCTAAACAGTGTCCAGGCCTACAGGTTTTCATAGCAATGCAGAGTTCATGTAGAGATCCATTTGCTACTTCACTCACATTGGGAAACTTTTCAAAACCAGTCCTGGAACCCACTCTCAATGGTCCAGGTGGTGATAACCGCAAAAGCTTCTAACAGGTGGTCTTCTCCTTGAAAGAGAGACTGAAAGCAATGATGCTTTAGGGTCCAAAGCCAAACCCACGGCCAAGAGTTTTCTTTGTGTTGTCTCATCTTCCCTCCCATCCACCCCTAAGGTGGTTATTTTATTAGATGAGGGACTACTTATTAGATGAGGAAAGCGACTTGTCCATAGTCATCAGAACTCGGATTTCCTGAATTTAAATCTCATCACTTTCGACTGCATCTCAAGGCACTGAGGACGAGGTCTCTTCCTTCTTGATTGCTTAGAAGTCTTCCATGTTGAGCAAAGTCTATTCTTTGGTACGTCAAGTGCAGATCATTTCTTTCTTTCAGAAGAGTATTCAAGGAACTTGTGAGTTCTTTGAATTTCTTGGACATTCTAAGCCCTGCAGAACTCTTCTGAGCTCTTTCCTTAGAAGTCAAGTGGGGATAAAGATCAGTACATTTCAGAGTCATTATGAGGATCAAATGAGAAACTGGCTGGCTGACAGCAGGCCCTCGACATGTGTCAGCAAATGTGAACTGAAAGGCATCAGAAAGGCAACATTTGCGCTTGGGGTTGAGCACACAGTGCTTGGAGAGATGGCGTGGAACAGCAGAGAAATCCCAAGTGTACAGAAGAACGGGTATTGCCTTTTCTCCACATTTTTCCCTGGTTTGGGGACTTGGGGGGATTTATTTCTTAGTGTTGGGTGATTGCATTTTGAAGTCAGTCATGTGCCCAGTGTAGGAATGCAGCCATTATTTGAGTCACTTCCAACATGAAGTGCTTATATAAAAAAAAATAGCTGAAGAGCTCCCATAATATTAAATTGTTCTGCACTGTTCGTGCCCAAATCCTCAATCCTTTCCAAATTCAGTACTTCACATTTTTGTAAGAGCCCTTCATTTTAGAAGAGAATGGGGTGTTCTGGGCATGTGCACTGTGGGCCAATTTAGACTCCCTCGATTGCGCTGATAATGTGAAGAGCGCTCCAGTCATGCGGAACACAGCCTAGCACGCATCTGCGGGCTCTCATGAGCCCCTGCTGAGCCAGAGTCAGCCTGGCCTTTGAAAGGTCGTGCCCACATGGGCACTCAGGGCTGGACCCTCTCCAGGCCTTGAGGCCTCCAGCACATCCTTATTCTGATTCTGAACAGAGGTCCTGAGAAGAATCTAATGATGAGGTAAGAGAGTGTAAGGTTTATTTCCGTGAGGCCCACCAGGATGGACTCTCTGCAGGGTTGTTGTCTGGTGTTGGCAGGAAAGAGAACAGAGCAGTGGTCATTTAATGCTACCCTGTGCCAGTTGCACGTATGTACACTCGTGGGATCGATTTTATTAGCCACAAAATCAGGGTGTGGCACTTGAATTAACACAACACAGAGACTGAAGCTCAGAGAGATTAAGAAATGCTCCTAAAGAGGGGGGCGCCTGTGGCTCAAAGGAGTAGGGCACCAGCCCCATAGGCCGGAGGTGGCTGGTTCAAACCCAGCCCAGGCCAAAAACTGAAAGAAAAAAAAAAAAGAAAGAAAAAGAAATACTCCTACAGATATGAAGGACCAGCCCTGGGCCTGGAGATCCAGTCTACCTTATTCTCACGTCTGCGTTCTCTTCACGGCTGGCACACAGTGTGAAGGAAATGAGAGTTACCCAGGCCTTCGAGCACGTCTTCGGTCCAGAATCCAGAGTTCCTTGTACTCACAAGCAACTGGTGCCGATCTCTGAAAAGGGGACTTTCCTGGAATTGTTCCAATGTCAAAGTTTTAATGTCAGTTTCATTCACAAAGAATGAACAGTTCAAAAATATAGTCTGTTAGTCACGGAAGCAAGTTCTGCTGGCAAAGCTGCAGGTATAGAGGTGGGGACTGAGATGCAGGGATGAGGGGTGGCTGTCGGGGCCCTGTGGTCTGACAGCTGTCAGACTCACATTCATTCTTCTCTTCTCAGCTTCCCTGACCCTATGTTCAAAATTAGCCCCCTGGCCTTCCCTCTTAAAATGTCTTATGTTTCTTTTTCTTTTCATCTTCCTTTGTGAATTCCAAGTCTCACACTATGTAAAACACATGCTCATTTCAGGGATGTTGTTTCATGCCTGCATCACAACCCTCTCTTCCCCTGGAGGGCAGGGTCTGTGGTCTGTTTGGTTTGAGAGTAAGCCGAGTACCTAGTACGGAGCCTGAAACATAGTAGATATTCAGCAAATATGATTTGAAGAAATGAATGGGAATCTATCTTTCTCCCTCTTCTGAGGTTCAGTGTAAGAGGACCTTATCTTTGCACCTATTGCCCCGAGTCTTGCCCTTCTTCTCTGTGAATTTGGGCCAGTGTCTTGATATTTCTAGGTCCCAGTTTTCACCTGCATCGAACGGGGATAATCAAACCTCTTTCCCAGAGTGCTGTGAAGGTCAAATGAAAGATAATTATACTCGGTGGGAAGTTTGCTGACTTTGTCCAGGGCTCTCTCTCCCAGTTCTCAATGTTTCCCGGAGTCTCAATTCTTGGGATGAAAAAAGCCCAGCCAAAGAAAAGGCTCTTTCAGGTGGTTGGTAATGTACCATCTACACAGGACCGGTGGTGAGATGGACACAGTGGCTGGCGATGTGTCAACAAAATCCCTCACCAAATCTGCCCTCTTTCCCTCAGGAAGCCACTCTAGTATTGGCACTGTCCGACCTGCCCACCATGATGAAACCATGGTTCAGGTCCTCACTCCTCTGCTTTATGTTGGTGTGACTGTCTGGAATTTTCTCACACTTTCTGATCCTTAAATTCTCATCTCCAAATCCTGGATAAAAGAACCTACCGTGGCCGATTATGTGGGAGCTTTGATGCAGAGTGTGGCCCTGCTGGACGGTAGCCCTGGGCACTGCACACGTGTTGGGTCTCCATCCACCAGGTAGGAAGCTGTCATTTCTTGCCAGTGAAAAGGCAGCTTGTATATCAGTCTCTCCTTCTCCCAGACCTTAGCACTGTGGTCCCCAAACCCCCAGATACCCGTCTGTGTCTTAGTAGGTAACAGCGAGAGGAGGCAAAGCTTCATCTACATTTACACCCCTCGGTGCTCACATCCCCGCCTGGGCTCCTGTCAGGCTGTGGTGGTATTAGATTGTCATAAGAGTACAAACCCTACTATAAACTCTGCATTGAAGGGATCTAGGTTGCATGCTCCTTACGAAAATCCCATGCCCTCTGCTGCCCCCACCATCATGGAAAAAATCATCTTCCATGAAACCAGTCCCTGGTGCCAACAGGTAGAGGAGCCCTGCCTCAGCACAAGTTTGGCAGCAGTATGGATACTCTTCCCGTGCTTGGGGCTAAGGTAGCTTAAGGGTAGGAGGTAACAAGTCAGATCTCAAAGTCAGGTTTCTCCCACTTAATTTTTTAAACATCATTTTTAAAGACATCACAAACCATTGCCTTTTTGAGCCAATGAGCATATATGGCTCGAGATATCAGAGGCCCTGTGGAGCCATTAATTGCCCAGTGTCTTTCCTGGGAGTGAAGGCAGGGGCACTGACACATGTTCATTAGGACATTGTAATTGGGAACAAAAATCACCATGGATACCACAAACATGATTCAAAAAGAGTAAAGCGTGCTGGTCAGTTTTCATTTGGATTTTGTTTTATTTCATTTTATTCCCAATTCTCCCAAAGCCCGGGAACAGCAGTTCACGATAAAAAATAATGGCCTGAGAAATGTCCTTCTGTAGCATCCCCACAGCTGTGTGAGTTTGCATAACTCACATGTGCCTAGGGGGACTCGTTTTCCTCTCCGGCCCTGCTGAGAGTGAGTTGGGGTGCTTTCGTGAAAGCAACTCGGATCCCCGAAACTGCTACTCTGGGACGTCCCAGAAGACGGTCTTCAGAGAACAATGTTTTCCCTCTCTCTTTTTCTCTTTATTGCACTTGTTCAAGTGACAACATTCCGAAGTTTCCATCCTCTGGTCTAGATGTCCTGCTAGGGAGCCCTAGAAAAAAATCTTTATATCTCCAAAGACAATAGAGCAACCTGCCAGTGCAGCCATGTAGTTCTTCTCCAGATTCTGGAACGACAAAAGGGTCCAAACACAATAAAGGGCTTCAATGGGCTTGGACAGGAAGAGGTGTGCAGAGAGCCCTCCTATCTCTTGGCACCTTTCTCTTTATTCTTTGATTAAAGTCTTTTCCTTACTTACATCCCCCATTAAGATGTCTCAGTGTCATTTAGGGTGTTAATTGAGAGGAGGTTTAAGCTCATCAAAGCGATTATAAGTGATAGTTAAAAATTTCTATATATGGCCTGAGCTGGAATCGGCACGGTGGGGTGCCATTTTTTCTTTTATCCAACTGACATTGGTAATAATAGATGAAATTATTACTAAATCGCAGCTGCAGAGATGATATCATGATTTTTTTGTGTGTAATCTTTGATGAAAAATTAATTTTTGAGAGGGATAATTTAAAATGATTTAAATAGTATTATACTGAAGTCCTTGCTGGTAATTAACACCAATCTTGTCAGAAGTGAAACCACTTTTGCAGCTGTTTCTAAAGATACCTACAGTATTTGTAACTTTTCTGCAAGTAAAATTATAGTGTTTGGACTTTATTTTTACTGCACAAGGACCATTAGGAGAAAAAGGCATCGGATGGAAACCTTTGTTCTCTGAGGCTCAAATCCTGTTTTGTGTTTGAAGACGCACCCCCCCTTCCTTGTTTAATTATCTCTAGACTGTGGGCCAGGGTAGGAGTGGGTCTTATTTTTATTTCTGAAACATGTAAAAATACCCAGAGTAGACAGTGAATACTTACATCTCTCCTAGCTGTTTGTTACGTAAGAACATATATCTTGACAGGCACAGGATTTAATTAACGGAACAGATGGCTGGTCATAATGTTCCTTCATCTTCATCAGTGCCTTGACTTTCTTCGAAAGCCACTTCTTTCATCACAGTGGCAAAAAGCGTTCTAACAAGGAACAGCTGAAAATAGATTTTCTTTGCTAGTGTCTTCATATTTTACATGACAGAAGTGACGGAGTGAGTTGTGTGTGTGTGTGTGTGTGTGTGTGTGTTGTCCTATATATAAAGACCCGCAGGAAAGGTTAAAAAAAAGAAAAACAGTGAAATTTAAATGGAAAAAAAATTGAATGAGAATATGGGAAAGCCATACATTCTTCTGAGTCTTGAGTTTTGCTTTCTTCTTCTTTTTTTTTTTAAATGTGCACACTGATTTTTTGACAAGATATATGGCTCTAGATATTCCTGGCAATTGCAGTACCTACCACCTCCTAATTTTTTTTTAACCCCTCAAGGGGGGAAGGTAGAGAGTGGGGGGAGAGGAATGAGTAAGGGGAAAAAGAAGGGAGAAAGTTCAGGGAGGGAGATGGGAGAGATGACAGGAGAGTTTTGACAATTGTTATGCAGGGTGTCTGTTCATTAAAATAAGAGCTATGGCCTGAGCTTCTGCTGTGGGTGCACTTTTATTCTGCCAGAATGCAATTGTCACTCTATATGCTTCCATTAGGAAAAGAAAGAGAAAAGATTTTTTTAAAAAGGCCCTTTTGCAAGCAGAAAAGCCAGTTTATGGGTGGAGTTGTGGTGTGCGTGCCTGTGAAGTCTGCACCATGCAGATGCCAGCAGATAAGATCTCCTCATGCTGCCATGAGGGACAGTTTCCCTTCCTGGCTCAGGTGGAGGGCCATTGGCAGGCACCTGGGAAGGTTTATCACCCACAGTGCCTTAGGTGACAACGTTTACACCTTGCCAGCTGAAAGGAGGAGGTCTTTGGACATGAAAAGTCTTGCCTGTGCAGGACGACAGAATTGGGTCATGCTAAGAAGCCAGGCTGCCATTTTTTAGCAGTGAACTTGACATAATATATCTTGTTTTAACCCAGCTCTTTCTGAGTGCTTCTGGGTGCCAGGTGCATTGCAGGCATCAGCTAACTGGATCATCCTCAAAAACTTAGGAGGTGGAGATCATCGTCTTCCTTCCATACCTGAAGACAGAAGTGTGGCTAGGGAAACATCCACAGAGCTGCAGGCAAATGCAGCCCTCTTTGAAGGTAGAGCCTGTGTCTGTCCATTCCCCATGGAGCCCCACTGCCCTGGCCTCTCTTCACAAGGTAGGGATGGGATTGGAGTCCCTGCTTCTTCCAGGGCAGAATGGCTCCTGGTTCAGAGAAGAGAGAGAGAGAGGTGGGGGAGGTTCAGCTTCCTGTTCACTGTCTCTTATTTTCCATATCCATGGACTTTAGAATTAGAAATTCAAACTGTTAATATTCTTCAAGACCACATTCTAATGCCATCAGCTTCTACCCACCCCTGAATCAGGAGCTCTTTCCATGCATATGCTAACCCTTTCCAGCTCTAATTTTAATTGTTTGTTTTCAAGCAGGTCTTTCCCATTAAACTATTAAGTCTGATGATTGTATGTATATTCACTTGTGCACTTTATTGCATTCATTTCTTTATTCATTCAACACACATTTCCTAAGGATGCAGGCAATGTGCCTGCTGATGGGAGTGCGAAGACAAGATAGGCTTCACTTTCAAACGGCTTATAGTCTGGTGGAAAGACAACTAGTAATATAACTGAATGAATGAATGAATGGAGAAATGAGAAAAGGATAAAATGTAATATACTTTCAAGGAAAAATCAGCCAACTTTCTCTTTAAAGGATAGCAGCTGCTCAATTTTGCCATTGTAGCACCAAAAAAAAAAAAAAAGCCTTAGATAACATATATCTGAATGAGAGTGACTATGTATCAATAAAACTTTATTTACAAAACCAGGCCATGGTCCAGGCCTGAAAACCATAGCCCTGGGCATAAGCCTCATTCACTTAGGGATTAAGAGGGATATTGCTTTCAAGTCTGTATGCATAAGCAGCATGGGTGTTTAGAAGGGGTGGGTGGTGGGCTGTTGGATTCCCTAAGATCTTTGTATTACTAAGAAGCAAGTAGTCCTATTTGTGCTTAACTCCTTGGAAGGGAAATAAAGGTGTGGAGTGATGCAGTGGGTTGCACCTGTTTATGAGCCATGGTTCTTTGTTCTCCTGGGGCTCAGCCAGTCCTGAGAAAACTTGCAGGAAGGCTCATCCACTTGGCAAGGCCAGAGGGTGAGGCAGGCGTGGGTAGGGAGGAAAGTGCTGAGCGGCCTGCCAGCAAGCCCAGACCCTGAATATCAATCCATGTCTCTGTGAGAACATGCCACTAGGCTGCAGTAAAAACCTGGGAATGCACCGTGCCCTGTCTGCTCCCAACACTCCCTTCCTTTGGCTGGCATGTTTCCAGGGCAGAATCTAGTGTCCTGGATGTTTAGTAAAGTTCGGTCTGTCCTCAGCAATGCATCTCCCATTCCCTCCTCCCCAGCCTTCGTCTCTAACACCTTCCTCAAGCCACTTGGTCACTGGCCCATTGTCACCAGCATAGGTCTTATAGCAGTGTATGCCCTCCTTTCTGTTATGCCACACATTGGAAAAATAAGAGTTGTCTGGGACCATTTGGTAAATACATAAACACTAATGAAAAAAAATTCCATGTATACTTTTTGTGATATCTGATACCACAAACAAGCAGAAAAGGTCCTCATAAAATCAGCATGCAGCCTGCGGGCCACAGGTTGGGACTCCCCTGGTCCACACCCAAAGGACTCCCAGTTGGGTAGAGAGACATTGCTTACTAAAATACTGGACTTCCACAGGGCTGGAACAAGACCCACCAAATTTAATGAGCTCAGGCATCCCAGGTGCAGAACCAGGTGCCTTGACTATACCAGCAGTTGCCAGTACTTGTGTCACTCAGCCACAGATGAGCCAATGATTGTCAGAGACTTGGTGAGGCAGTTTCCCTAACATCCTGCTGAACCAAGTCCTGTGATCACAAAGCCCAGACGTGGGGCCATTAATGTCCCTTCCAGCACGTACAGCTCAGCCACCTGTGCTCACAGACTCCCTCTTTTCTGAAGCCCTCACTGACTGCCCCAGAGTGCCCACAGCTCTTCTCACCTGAGTACCCAAGCGGCTTTGTCTGCACCTCCCAGGTGTGCACATCATATCCATCCTGTGTTCTCAGTACTTGTGTGTGAGCCATCTCTTAGATAGGCTGTAAGTACCCAAGGAGCAGGACACCTGCCCTAGTACAGATTTAGTCACAACGTAAGTGTTCAGTGCATATGTGTAGAAAAAGTGAACAAATGAAGGAGTGGATTAGATAAATATACAGACCAAGTACAGCGTGGTCTATGAGTCCCCAAGAGTCCTTTCTCCCCCAAAAGGAACTAATTCCACTTGGAAGAAGAAAGGAAGAAGGCTCATAACAGAATGAATCAGAAGGAGATATGGGACTTGAAGGAATCAATGGCACATGTGGGTTCTAGTCCCAGCTCTGCCACTTCCAGGGGTATGTGTGTGAGGGTGAGTGTTCTCCTCAACCCCCTAAGTTCCCTTTCCCATTTGTTATGGGTGATAATTGTGCTCGACTTGCAGGTACACTGTGACAATTAAATTAAAAGATGAAGGAAATGCAGGCTTGGTAAATGATCAATGACTCAACAGGATTATGGGTTGTTTTTTTCTTGTGAATCTTGGAGTGTAAGCTCATGACAGCAGGAAACGTGTGTAGTTTGTTCATTTCCACATCCCAGTACCCAGCAGAGCTCCCAGCATAAAGTAGGGTTCAGTAACTATTTACCTGAAATAAAAGAATTAATGAGTTGCTTGTTTGTTCTTTCTGAGGTCACTGCCTGGCAGGCTGAGGGCTTGGTGGGTGTTGACTCCACCCAGCACCCCAGACAGGCCGTGTGGCCTTTTGCCACCCAGACCAGCCCCCTGAGGCATCAGATCACAGAGGCAGCCCTTAGAAAGGGGTGGGCTGAGCCTGTGCAGCTCCCCCTTTCTCCAGGGCCTCCCCAGACTGTGGGAATGAGGCTGAGTGGTAGGGAAGGCATCCTGGAAGGAGGCTGTCTCAGGCTGACTCCCCATAGATGCGGACTCTGCCAAGTCTCAGGTCAGACTTGCCCACACAGGCTGGCATTGTCCAGAGCTCTACTGAGCCCAGGTTCCCCAGGGCTCCCACAGGGTACTCGGCCTTCTTGTTTTGCTGGGCCTTGTACCCTTGAAGCAGCCAGATTGTGAGCATGTTTCACAACCTTCCCATCCCCACCTGCCATGAGAGAGAGGCCTCCCTTTGATTGCATTGGGGTGGGACCCAGATGGGAACTGAGCCTATGGTGATTAGGCCCCAAGAGGGTGGATGAACCATTCCGGTCATCGCCCCAGCAAGGGCAGCATGACTCACATTGAGCAAACAGTCTTGCCAATGGCAAGTTGACCAACATTTGTCACTACAGGACCAAATCTTTCTACTCTTAACGCCCAAGATGTGTGTGCTCTTTGGCCTTGGAATCTGTTTACCACTTTTCTAGCTAGAACAATGCTGGGCAGGAAACTGGCTCTTCATGAATATTGGCTGAATTATCCTGCAGCAGTATTTTGGATTTGATTTTAAGATTGTATCTACCTGTGGACCTATCTCAAGCAAATTAAAAACTGAGTCTTAGGACATCAAATTTTTTTTTTTTTGAGACAAAGTTTCACTTGGTCACACTTGGTAGAGTGCAGTGGCATCATAGCTTACAGCAACCTCAAACTCCTGGGCTCAGGCAACCCTCTTGCCTCAGCCTCCCAGTAGCTGGGACTACTGGTGCCCACCATAACACCCAGCTATTTTTAGAGATGGGTCTCACTCCTGCTCAGGCTGGTCTCAAACTCATGAGCTCAAGTGATCTACCCACCTTGGCCTCCCAGAGTGCTGGGGTTTACAGGTGTGAGCTACTGTACCTGGCCTGCTTAGGATATCAATTTTTAATCCCTACTTGATGTCATAAAATGTCAGCTGATTGAGAAAAAACAGTCCTTATGGGATCACTAGAGCAATTTCTTGACCTCACACTGATGACATTTTGGGAATTGTCTTAGTCTAGGTTACTATAACAAGTACACCATAGATAGGGTGGCTGCAACAACAAATATCTGAATTCACAGTTGCAGAGATTGGGAATTCCAAGATCAAAGTACTGGTAGATGTGGAGTTTAGTGAAGGCTGGCTTCCTAGTTTATGGACAGCTGACTTCTCATCGTGTCCTCACATGAGGCAGGCAGAGAAGGGGGACGTTCTCAGGTCTCTTCTTATAAGGGCACTAATTCCATTGACAGGGGCTTCACTCCATGACCTAATTACCTTCCAGTGGCCCCACTTCCTAATACTGTCACATTGGGGACTTAGGATTTTTAACATGACTTTGCAGGCATTCGTTTATTCCATAACACGGCTGAATCATTCTTTGTTGAAAAGCGCTGTCCTATGCATTATAAATGCATCAGTATCCCTCATTCCTACCCACTAGATGCCAGTAGCTTCATCTTCCCAATTGTGACAATCAAACATATCACTAGACATTACCAAATGTTCCCTGTGGTGGGGGGGGGAGCATGGCTCTGGGGAAATTATCTGAACCCCACAAAGAGGATGTATTCATTTTTCACCCTGTATCTCTTATAATGTGACATGTCTCTACCAGGTCCAAACTTGCCTTAAGGCTGGGATGGCATACTCAGTGTAATCAGGTCATCTTGTCCGTGACATGGGGGCATACAGGTTTAAGAGACAGTGTACATTTCTCCTTGGAGTGTATCACTGGACAATGGAGGATATAAAGTGGCAAAGAAATCAGCCAAATTGTGTTCTTGTTCTCACTTTTTGTGAAATGTAGAACTTGCAAGTGAGCGAATTAAATTTGTGGCTAAAGAAATTTCTAAGCAAAGTGTTGGAGGTGTGTTGTGGCTTCTTTTGATTGTTTCCATTAAAATATGCAAAGAGAGAAGTAATTTAAAGATGAAATTTTTAATCAAAAGAAATATATAATTTAAAGATCTGGAAATTCTTGGCTTGTTCATATTGTAAAAAATGAGGAAACATGCTCTGGAGAGAACAACATGGGTGTGGCCAAGTGACCAGTTTCTAAGATCAGTAAGGATCAGCCAGGTGATATTCATTAAGACAACGGCCGAATGACCCCAGTGATTTCAGAGATATTCTAGGAAAGGCTGCCCCTCACATCACAGGCCCAGAGCACAAAGGCCTTAGGGACAGAGAGATTTCACTGCACCGATGCCTGCAGGATCTCAGCTGGTAGAGTCTTTCAAGACTTCGCTCTCCCATATCTGTGTTGTGCTCTTCAGCCATTCCTGGTGTGACTCCGGGAGGCTCAGGTATGGCACAGATTGCAGAAGCTTTCCCTCTGAGGGGTACAGGCAATAAGGCTTGGTGGCAACCCTTGGCAGTGTCCCTGCTTTGCTGTTTTCATCAATATGTGAGCAATATATTGTGGCTGTCTCTCCCCAGAGTTTAAAAGGTAGAGCTTCCTGGAGTACAGAACTTTGGCAGAGGGCCACTGCAGATAGTCCCTACCAGGGCAAAGCCTTGTAGAGCCCTGGAGTTGGAGCTACACCTTGGCTCCACACCAGTAGGGCTGTGTTGTGTGATTCCAGCCTACAGCACACTACCCATGAGAACAGCAGCGTGGATTCTACCAACACAGATGTGGAGGTGGGGCCTCCAAAGCCATGGGGGGTAAGACCATCAGGAACCTTGAGACCCAGTTCTTGTCCCAATGTGTCTGAAAGGTAGAAACTCTGTCCATTGGGCCTGAAGGATCAAAACTTGAGTCAAAGAAGATTATCATGAAGCGTTAAGATCGAGTGTTCTTTGTCCTGTTGGGTCGTGGTTTTTCTTGGGAACTGGTGTCCCTTTCTTCTTTCCTGTTTCTCCCTTTCGGATTGGGAATGTCTGTCCTATACCTGCCCAACATTGAAATTTGGAAGCACATAATGTGTTTGATTTCACTGACTAATGGCAGAAAAATGGGCCTCAGGATGAATTGTACTCTGAGCCTCATCCATATCTAACTTAGATGATATTTGGATGATACTTTGGAATTAGACTTTAAAGTTGCTACTGGAATCAGTTAAAACTTTTGGGGCTATTGCGATAGAATGGATGCATTTTACAAGTGAGAAGGGCAAACATTTTGAGGAGCCTCAGGAAGAATGTGATGTGAATATTCGTATCCCCCAAAATTCAAAGGTTGATATGCTACCCCAAAGTAGGACAGATAGGTTGGTGATTTAAATATATGCCTCTGTTTCCCTGAAACGTCTACCATTGTGATAAAAAATGCTATCGACCTCATAGAATGAGGCTCTGCCCTCAGGAATGGAATTAACATTGTTATAAATAGTCCTAACAGGTTTGTCCCTTCTACCAGGTGGGAGAGAGCAAGAAAGTCCTTTCTAAGATTTTGGAAATGGGCTCTCACCAGACATTAAACCTGCAGGTGCCTTGATCTTGAACTTTCCAGCTTCCAGAACTGTGAAAAATAAGTTTCTACTGGTAATGAGTGTCACAGTTTATGGTCTTTTGTTATAGCAACCCCAATGGCCATTACCTTCTCTCTGTTCTCTATTTGTCTTAAAACATACATTATCCCATTCATTCCAGTCTCTTTTCTAGCAGTTCTTATTTAATGTGAGACAAAAATTCTTATACTGAGATTCAGCATATCATGTTCCTTAAACTTATGAACTATAGAGGTGAACTTCTCTGAGTTTAAGTTCCCATTTCAGAATTTATGACACGTGCAACCCGAAAACATTGTTTAAACTTTAAGCCTCAGTTTACTTATAAAATGAAAGCTAAAAGGGAGATGTATGAATTTAACATGTATATGTCCCTTACAGAGACATTTACTAGACATTTTATTGATTATTGTCATTTACTTGACATTTTATTGATTATCATTATTGCATAGCTGTGTGTTGCAGTGAATCATGAAACCCTGTAAGTCAAGGGCTTTGTATTGGTCTGGCCTGGTGCCTGACACATAATAAGTATCCAATAATATGTACAAAATTGAATTGAATTACAAATCTTTCTGAAGCTTAAGTATATGCCTCTGTTTCCTTAAAATGTCTGTAACTAAAATGAAAATGCTCTCTACCTCATTGAATCACTGAGAATTAATGTAGTGAGGCCTATTGTAGAAGCAGACTAGAGGTGGCCTCCAAGATTCCTGCCCTCTGGTGTCCACTCTCCGCATAGCCCCTCCTCGGATTACATTACATTACAGGGCAAAGGGCACTTTGCAGATGTAATTGACATCACTCATCACTTGGATTTAAATTAATTGAAATGAACATTATCCTGGGTGAGCCTGACATGGCCAGGTGAGCCCTTACAAGAGAAAAAATGTGGCAGCAAACACTCTCCTGCTGGCTTTGAAGAAAAAAAGTCACTTTGTGAACTGGCTGTGGAGGGGGACCCATGGCAGGGAACTGAGAGTGGCTTCTGTGAGCTGAGCGTGGTTCCTTTCTGACAGCAAGCAAAAAAAAAAAAAAAATCAAAAACTTAATCCCTCAGATGCAAGAAGCTGAATTCTTCTAATAACCATGGGAATGTGGAAGAGAACTTTGAGGCTCAGATGTGACTTCAGCCAGTTGACCATGTTAAAATGTACCCACAGGTTTTTAATTTATGGAAGTGAGTGAATGACAATATGGAGAAGCTAAAGCCTTTGAAAGCAGAATGTCTGACTTGCATTTCCCAAGGGAAGGAGGCTGGTCACATCCTCTATACAGAGCTGCGTGGGAATGGGCCAGGTTTGGTCAGGAGGCAGAAGAAGGAATGTGGGAAAGTTTAGGTCAGAATTTTTGTGATGCGGGTGGGAGAAATTGTTGGGTGGCAATATTCCCTACTGGGGGGGGGGAAGCAAAACACAGATGTGATGGTTTATGGCTGGAGGGTTTAAAATACATATTTTATGTATCTGTGAAAGCTGAATTTCAGGGGAGATATAAATAAGTTTGGCCATTAGTTTAGTCCTGTGATGAAAGGATGACAAATAGACAAATAGTGCAACAGTTATGAAAACAGAATGCTGATCTCTTAATTTCAGCAGGTGAAATCCTGAGCAGAGCGCTTAATTGCACTGCACCAAGACTTGACCTATTGAAAAGTGTCAGTTAATAAATAGGGATTGTAAGCCTTTACGTTGTGGTAATTTGTTGCGCTGCAATAGAAAAACAATACGTACACATATAGGGTTTACATATGGTCCGGTATAAATGAAGCATTCAGTGAATGATCACATTTTTGCCTTTCTCTTCTTCCTCCTTCTTTTTATAGAAAATACAAAGCTCAACCCACAAACTCACACGGGCATGAAACACAGCTATATCCTTTTCCTCCCAAGGCTATTTTGAGTGATTTAGTCTCAGTCAATGCAGAGAGCCCTTCTCTCTGCCAGCCTCTGCTCTTTCTCACGTTTGGATACACTCCTTGGCTTTGGTTCTGTGGGTTCTACCACTTGTCCACTTAGTTTCAGGGGAATCTCCCTGTGGTCAGGCTGGTGCAGGGAGTTAGTGAGGCTACCCGGGGCCCTCATGGAAGGCCTAGATGTTCTATGAAGTTGTTGATTCTCTGGAGCCTCAGAATTTCCCTGGGGTTCCACATGGAAAACAGGCCCAAGGTTGCCTTTGTTCTCAGATTCCACAAACCTAGCTGGGGGTGGGTGGCACAGCTTCCTTTTGTTAGATTTGCCAGTGTCCACGCCCTCTTCTCTCCCTTGCATCTTCCCTCACCCCTTAGGCTGGGATCAGTAGACAAGAGGAGGAAAGCTTTAACTTCTTCAGCCCTTCGAGTCTTTGTCTATATCACATTGTCTCCCTATGAATCCAGCCTTTGGGAAGACAAAAGACAGGCAAATGCAAGCAGCGTATTTTATTTCTGCCTTGATGTTCTCTACCTTTCCTTGAACACAGGAAAAGTCTGGCTGTTCAAAGAGGGCTGGGGAGAGAATTTCCAGGAAAAAAAATATATCATTAGTTTACATTTCAGAACTACGGTTCTGGCACACATTGCTTAAAGCTCAGCCCAGGGTTTTCACCATAGCTGCAATTTCAAATATTCTGCCCTATTGCCTCCAGAAGGATTTTTTTTTTCCTTCAGTTGTTAGCTGTGGTACCTAAAGTTCCATTAGATAACACTTGAAAGAGCCTGGAACACTTGAAAAATTTAGGACTTTTGGCCAAAGCCAAGGCTAGAGCTTATGCCTTCCTTGACATTCCCTCTCCCACCCCAGCAATTTACCTTGGGAAATACAGGGGAGTAACTGCACTTAAGTAAATAGAATGAATTAATTTAGAGTTAAAGCTAAGAAACATTTAAAAAGAACATGTGATAAGATGGTTCAATATGCACAAAATGGTTTTAAAACACTTTTTATATCCCATATTTCTTTTTTGGGCATCCGTTTGATTAATTTTATGGAAACTCCATGGTGGGTACTATGTAGGTTCCTTCTGTTTTCCTGTTGGTCTGATAGGAATGTTCATGTTCTTTAAGGATGCTGCAGCTATGGCCACAGTCATTGGCCAAGTGGTGGGCACCTGACTATGGTGAGACCAATCAGAGACCCTCCTTCACATCCTTGGCCCTGGGTTGGTTGCTTATGGACACATGACTCTGACTGGATCAGTCTGTACTTTCTTTAGAGACTTCTTAGGAGGAAGCTGTGCATGGAGTATATAAATAGGATGGAGGGAGCAAGGTTTCCTTAAACTGTGAGGATCTGGGCCACAGTGTTGCTGGTAGCCATGATTTCAGCCTTATGGAGACAGGTAATCTAAGAGCTTAAAGTAAACTTGCCGAGAGAATCAAAGGTGAAGGCAGAGAATTCTGATGGCATTCTCACCCCTACCTCTGCCTGAACCCCTAGAAAACCCACATATGAGTTATGTGAGCCATTGACCCACCTTTCTGCGTAAGCTAGTCTGGCTTACTTTTCTCTTGCTTAAAAACAAAGTCAGTCCTCATTAAAGGAGAATTATGTCTTGTCATGGCAGTGCAGGGTAGGGGAAGTAGAGTGAGCTCTAAATGGCCCTCTTTAGGTATACTTGGGCTCAAAGCTGATGCTCTTATGCCTCATTTATCATCTGTGCAGTCTCAGGCAAGATACTCCACCTCTCTGGGCCTGTTCCTTCATCTACAGAATGGGGAAATGAGGATTTCTTTATGAAACTGAAGGACATGGATTGGTAATTTTTTCTCTGTCCCCATAATCACTATTCAGAAATATTGCTTTAAATCCAACTTTGTAAGTCTATACAGCATCTTTATTTTTTGAAATTTTAATTCCACAGTGTACATTACAGACCCTCTATCATTGTCTTCTTCCCCTGATGAAGGCAGGTGTTCCGGGGTGAATATTGACACCAGGTGAGATAATCAGTGTTCATCCAAGAATTTTCATCCCAGAAGAAAAGAGGTCTTACCTTGTGGCTCTTTTCTCTGATACGTGAAGGATATCTGTATCTAATAAGAGAGGAAGGTGCTGAGCAGTGATATGTAACAGAAAGCAGGACAGCAAGAGAGACTGAGTTTGACAGGCAATATTGGTGCAATTAAATCCAGCTTAATCCTGAGCCAATAATAAACTAAATCTATGCATTTGTTTGCTGAAGCTACTTTACGTTATGTTTATGTCACTTGCATCCAAAATAGTTCTAATACCAGGGGGACTGTATTTCCCGGTGTGTCCAGAAGAGACTCATTTCAGGCCTGTTATCCTGCTATGGTTATTAGTAGTATCTAACTTGACTTTCAAAGATATCCCAATTTGGGTGATAAACTCCATATTACCCAAGCCAATGGCACACATGCCAATACAAGAGTTCATAACAGTGGGGAGCACCTTTTATTCTGAGAAAAGTGAAGGCAGGAGATGAATAACAGAACCAAAGGGAATAATACAAAGAGGTACAAGAGCTCTGTTTGCCCAGCACTGTCAGGGGACAGAGGGGGAAGTGACGGGATGGTAGGAGGGTGGAACATGGGGAAATCATGATAGAGGTATGAACTGTGGCAATTGGTTCAGGGAACTCCCCTGGCTCTCTGCCTTTGGGGGATTTTATAGAAGGGAAGAGGAGTCTCTGATATCATTCTATGCCCACTCTCTTTCTGAATACCCCAAGCCCTAAAGAACCCCCAAATGCTGCCTGTTAGGAATAACCAGAGCACTCATCACACCCAGTCCAGCGGAGATGGGCAGTGCTGGCCAAATCACTAAAAGAGGCAGCAAATCACCCTCTACAAGCCGTCTCCTCTTTCAAGGTTTTTTCTTACTTAATTCACAGATAAAGACAGGGGTGGCCTGTTTGTAAAAACAAGATCTTCACTGTGGGTTTTCTCCGTGCCTTTCATTTCTTCTGCCTTTTCCCTGGGCACAGGTCAAGGTGATATTTTTTAGTCCCAGTGGTGAAACTAACTCTGAATAAGAATGATAAATGCCAGAGTCAAATTGGAAATGAAAGGATTCAGAAGATGTTACCTGCTGAGCGGGATGGATGGGTGATGGTGCCAGAAGAGTTTCTGGTGAAGTTTTGAAGAAAGTGATGATGTTGTGGGGACATATTGCAGTCTACAGTCCTCCATGGAGACTGGAGCCCAGTATTTCTAAAAGAATGCCAATTGGAAGACTTTGGAATAAAGAATTACTCAGAAATAGAAACTGATTTGGCAGGGTTGAAATGTTATATCAGTACAGAATGATTTCAAATTAATGGGCAGAATTCAATTTTGTTCATATGCATGCTCCAGTGTGGGAAGGGAGATGGGTGGAAGGGTGTGGGGGGGCTTCGAAGACACAGGATCCTTTCAAAGTTCTGCCTTCCCACAAGTTAGAATTTAAAGATGAGTGTGACCGAAGAGCTACGGGTGTCCTACGAGTGTGTATTGTTCAGATAGCAGGGATCTCTTGACTGAGTTTAGGTCCAGGGAACATGACCTGAGACAACATGCGGGCTAAAGTACTTCCAGGCCCACATCAGAGTGTTGTGGAGCTTAGGACCTGCTAAGGCTGCTCCTCTTACCAGGGATGCACGCTTCAACCATGTTCATGCAAGGTAGCAACAAGAATGCTGCCTGCTACTGTGTTTGTCTTGATCTCTGCCTACATCTGCATCCTCTGATTACACCTGCACCCCCAGACACAGACAGAGCCTGAAATTCTGTTCAACAAGCATTCACTGAGGACTTATCTGTGCCAGACCCTGTGCTAGGCTTTAGTAATACAGTGAGGGAAATGATGTGGCTCTTTCCTCCTGTGTTAACCATCTCTTTGATGCTAAATAGAAAATTAAAAATACTAACTCTCATATTTGGAGAGCCCTTTGGCATTTGCAAAACATGTTCACACTCAACAGTCCTGTGACGATGGAAAAGAGCCATTCTTCCCATTCTGTAGATGGAGAAGTCAGCTCAGAAAGACTGATAAGTTCAAGGTCACTCAGCCACGATAAATCCACGTCTCCACCTCTTGCCACTTTTTAAGTCACTTTTTAATCATCTCTACTATCTGAAACATTCAATTCCAGTAGGTGAGCAATTCTGAGTGGACAGAGTGATGGAAAAATAAGGGAAAAAAAAGTAAGTAAACTCTTCTCCAAATTTCATACCATGAAAACACACATGGACAAAAAGACAGCATAAGTCTCCTTGGCTTGTGCTTTGATATGGTGACTTTAGACGTTGGGAGATATTTTAATTTGATTTTTTCTTCTTTATGTTTTCGGAAAGCATTTGTTAAGAGGTCCCATAACCTGGTTAATTAACCCTCCCTGCCTTCCTCTCTTCCCTCATTCATTTATTTGTTGATTCAACAAATATTTATGGCTGCTCCTTGGTGACAGGAACTATGCTAAGGACTGGGAATTCAGAGGCAAATTGGTGTTTCCCTCCAGGGTAGGACCAGAAGGAAGCTTGGAGGATGGTGTGATGAAGGGTCGCCAAGGTGAGCAAAGGACTGGGAGGAGCCACCCTACTGACAGAGAGGCTTCACAGAGCCAGCAGTTGGTGTGGTCCCTGGGAGAGGATGGTGGGAGAGTCTTCCTAGGCCTGGTAGATCACCGGACTAGCAGGTGAAGCTGTTGCAGAGTGACGTGCAGAGAGTGGCCTTAGCGAAATCACCAGCTCCTGGTTTGGACAGACACATCAGTGGGATGGCTGCAGGAAGGTGGAGTGTACGCTAGGGGCTTCTAGTCGTACAAGCCTCAGCTGGCTACCGAGACTTGCACGAGCGGCCAGTTCTCCCGGGTCTGGCGTGGGCTGAAAATGCCCCCGAGGGATCAGGCCACACTCTGTCCGGAGTCTCCACGGCACCTGTCTCTCCACAGGCCTATTAAGCACGATCCCAGTGCCTCAGGTCTGCTCTCCCTCCTCAGATCGGCCCTGTGCTCTGCCCTTAGCTCTAAAAGCATCTCGGCAGAGACACATG
This sequence comes from Perodicticus potto, assembly GCA_963574655.1. Lineage (NCBI taxonomy): Eukaryota > Metazoa > Chordata > Mammalia > Primates > Lorisidae > Perodicticus > Perodicticus potto. The sequence goes on along the minus strand of CAUYRH010020447.1, from coordinate 63,027 downwards.
TTTATGTCTTACGGGGCCGGCCTAGGTGGTTTCTGGTGAGGGCCGCTTAATGCTCACGGTCCTCTGACTGTGTCCTCATGCATCTCTTCCTGGAAGGACACTCATCCTTTCAGTTCAGGTTCCTCCCTTACAACCTCATTTAATCTCAATTACTTCTTTACTCCATATACCGCCACATGGAGCTCCGGGCCTCAACGTAGGAACCTCAGGGGGGACCCACGGCACACGGCTCCTGACACCTCACTACTCCCGTCCCGCAGCCTGAGAAGCAGGATTTGTGGAGAGGGCCCTATACTGGCACCAGCCCAGATGCATATACTTACATGCACACACTCACCTGCACTCACACACACGCACACTCACACACACACACGTGCTGACACATACACTCACACTCACTCACTGACATATGCGTGCTCACTCACACACACTGACACACGTGCTCACACACAGACTCACACGCACTTACTGACATACACATGCTCACACTCACCCACTCACACTGACACATGTGTGCTCACACACACTCACATGCACTCACACACTGACACACACATGTATGCACTCACACACATACATACACTCACATGCACTTACTGACATACATGTGCTCACACACATACAAGCTCACACACACATGCTGACACACACACACTTACTGACATACATGTGCTCACTCATACACACTCACTGACACACGTGCTTACACACACTCACAAGCAGTGACATACACAGGCTCACACACATACACTCACACAGACACTGACACACATTTGCTCACATACTCACACAGACACACATGCTCACACACATATACACACTGACGCACATGTGCTCACACACACACACACTGACATGCTCACACACGTACACTCATACACACACACTCACATGCACTCACACACATACACACACTGAAACACGTGCTCATACTCATACACTGAAACACGTGCTCACACACATACACACACTGAAACACGTGCTCACACACATACACACAGGCACACACGTGCTCACACACATACACTGACACACGTGTTCACACACACACTGACACACATGCTCACATACATACACACACTGAAACGTGCTCACACACATACACTGACACACGTGCTCACACACACACACACGTACTCACTCACTAACATGTGCTCACACACCCTGACACACATGCTCACACACAGATGCACACACTGACACACGTGCTCACACACTCACACACACACACGCACTCACACACTAACATGTGCTCACACACCCTGACACACATGCTCACACACTCACACACACACGCACTCACACACTAACATGCGCTCACACACCCTGACACACATGCTCACACACAGATGCACACACTGACATACGTGCTCACACACACACACACACTCACACACTAACATGTGCGCACACACCCTGACACACATGCTCACACACATACACACACTGACACACGTGCTCACACACACAGACATGCATGTTCACACACATACACTCACACACACTCACACACTGACACACGTGCTCACACACATACACGCTGACACACATGCTCACACACACACACTCACACACACTCATACACACTGATGCATGTGCTCACACACGCATGCTGTCACATGCTCACTCACACACTGACTAACGTGCTCACACACACACTGACACATGTGCTCACATACATATACTCACATGCACTCACTGACACACATACACTGCCTCAGTTGCTCGAGTAACGGCTTGACAAGGTCATACCCACCCTGGGTGCAGAATTCAAAGTGCATAAAAATGGGATGAACAGTGGAATGTAACTGGCTCCCACCCGTCACTCAGCTGCTAGTTTTCTCCTTACACAGAAACTCTCAGTTTCTTACACGTCCTCCAGAGCTGCCTGGTGTCCACGATCTCATCCTGAGCAGATGTCGCCCTGTGGCAGTGAGGGATGCTCGCTGCTCTCCTTCCTGCTCTTGCTACTGATCCTTCCTTCTTTGAGAGCTCCCCCCTCTGTAAAAATAGAGCTCACATTTTAACAGCTACAGAACATCCTGCATCGAGTCCCAGAGCTTCTCTAACCGGAAGCTCTGTGATAGCCATGAGTCTATTTCCAGTCTTGTGGAACCAGTGATTATGACGAGCTCCTTAGGCAATGCTACTGTCCACGACATCTGAGAACTTCTTGCACACTGTCTAAGGCACATGTGATCCCCTTCTAGCTTTCCATCCATGATCCCCACTCCCAGGGCAGACACCCCAGTTGTCAAGCCTCAGCCTGGATGCAGCCTCTTCCTGCTCACTCTCCTTGTCTTTAGAACAGGGGCAAGAAACCGATCACTGCAGGTGGAGGTTGAAGGTGCCCAAGTTTCCCCTGTTGCTATTCTTACAGCCTGGAAATGCTCCATGTCTGGATGCTTTTACTCACCCTCCTTGGAGGTACTGGGATAGTTCATGTTATCAGTTGATCTGTACTCACTGAGGGGTGGTGTGTAAACTGATCTTTTTTACTTTTTGATATAAAAGCCATTCCTGGGTAGGAACTTCAGGATCTGGAAGCAGAGTTTCTGTATTGACACACTATCAGAGTTCCCCTCCTCCAAGATTCAGGTGGGGTGGAATTCAGGACGCAAAGCTGCCACAGCCGCTTCCTTCATCCATGGTCCAGGTGCCGGAAGCAACGGCTTCCTTCCTCCCAAAGGGGAGGGAAGTCAGAGATGCCAGCTCTGCAGCATGCAGGCTTCCCTGAGCCCCAGACTCCCGAGTTTCCGGAGAAGGAGCTGTGAAATTCTGGGATCCTATTCAGAGCTCTTGCGATGTGCTCAGAGATGATGTTAAATGTTTTCTATCATTTTGGCCACGATACAGCCACACTTGCCTCTGATTCTAAAGAAGCTCCAAATTTCATTAAGCCTTTCCTTATTTCTTCATGTAGCCTCCTCCCCCAACTCTCTTTACAAATTAGGAAAGAAGCCACTTGTTAGGATTTCTGAGACACCATAGGTGTGCGTTCTCCATTGCTCTTTCTTACCACTGTGTTTACCATGTATACATGTGTTTACAAGGAAATCAAATATTTTAAATATACTTTATATTAAAAAATAAGAACCTTCTGATACACATGTAAAGCTTTGACCGGTCTGCAAACTATAAGGCACAAACATTATGCCCAGGTATCTAGACGTTATGAAATACCCATTTGATGTAGCTTTCATTTGCCTTCAAAGGCTGCTATCTCACAACACAGAACCAAATCCTGTGGCAAACTTTGCTTTGCTTCCATCAGATAAACATGAATCCTGTAGAACTTTCTTTATCTAGCCTACCCCAACCTTCAGTTCTGGGGAGAGGGCTTATTGCCCTGAGACTGTCTGCCTTCCAGAGAGACCCAGAGTGCAGGCAGCTCATGAGGTAGGGATAGGATCTCTTCGCAGCATCCCGACTTCCACCCCTTCTCCCACACAGTGTGCTGCAGGCACTGAGCTGGGCAGAGACTGGCCTGTGGTTTTCTGCACAAGGGCAGCCCATGCTCCTCTATGAGTTCTAAGAGGAGTCTCTCTCCCATCCCACACCCCAGCCCAGGGGACTCACAGCCACATGGGGGGGATGGGCAGGTATGCAGACTGTAGTAGTAATGGGAGGCCTTGTGGGAGGGTTCAGAGGGCAGAGAGATACAAGAAAGTTTTGGTGCTGAAATGTAGGTGTAATAGATACATAAGAATTCCATACGCAGAAAACAAGAGGACAGTAGAAGGAAGAGCATCTCAAAGGTACAGGAGATAAAAGTGAGTGGGTTCAGTGAAGAAAGGCAGGGCCACTGGATACTGTTAGTGGGGAGGTGGTGGAATCTGTTCCTGTGTCAACTGCCTCCTCTTTGATGCAGGGGCATCCTCCATCTGGCCCAGCCTGTCAGGCCAGAACCATCACTGGCTGCTCCTGTGTTCGGGATCTCAGAGAGCCGTTAATCCCACCCCCTTTCATTGTACCGTATTGTCTTGGCCCTTGCCCAGGCTCCCCACCTCCCCCACCCCGGTGTTAGGAATAAGCAACCTTGATTTACTTATTTATTTATTTATTTTTACCTAAGTTCAAAGTTTTATTTTAGCAAATCCTCAAGAGATTTAGATACTCTGGAGCACTGTACACATCTTTATTATAATCTGCTAAAATGCTACCCTTGCACTGTACTATGTTAAAACATGAAGCCAAGATATCCAGCGTGCCCATGCCCTATTCCCACCCACAATTACTTTTTCTAAGATGAAATCATATGGTTTATTATTTTCAGGTTGCATATTCTGCCCACTCAAGTGTTAAGTATTGGGATGCTCTGTCTAGTCATAAATCCCAAGGATATCTCATTTGTCTGCCTGTCTGAATGAGCTGCCCAAACCCTTCAAACTAGAATCTCCATCTAAATGATTCCCAAGTCCCACTTTCAAGCTTCCCATCCAGTCAATATAGAGCAAACCTAAAGACTGTTAAGTTTCTTTCACTTACTCTAAATCTTTCAGGAAGGCAGTGACCCTTTCGCTTCCCAAGTTTATTCTAGTTTGCACCCAAGGCCATGTATTAGGATACTCACATTAAACCCTGTTTTTCTTTCATAGCCCCCATATAGGAAAAAAACCTACTTATCTTCTAAATCTTTGTAATTATCATTCTATATACCTGTATGTCTGACTTCCTTGTACTCTGAAAGTGCTAGATAACCTCCATTTTAAACATATGTCAACTGAAGTTAAGGCAATAAGTTTTTTAATGCCTCTCAATAAAAATACAAGAGCACAAATCCACTTTAATTTACTTTTCATCAGTTTAAATCCTTGAGGGGTACAGCATCACATAGATTCTGTGTCCAGTGGCCTTGGCAGGAAGGTTGCTTCAGAATTTAGCCTGGACTCTGCCACTGTTGCCACAGGCCAGAGTTATCTTTTCCCAGATTACCCTGGTTTTGTTCTGTTTGCTGCCAGGAATCACTGAGTTGTTTTTTGCTTTGTGTACATAAGCACATCCCTTGCCCAAATAGAATTCAGTTTCATTTCAGGCATAAACCCTTTCAATTGTAAGAAGAGCTGTCTGCTCTCTGTGGTTCTGGAGACCCCACTTATAGTCAGCAAAAATGACCTTGGACTACAGCCTTCTAGACATTTGCCTTGTAGCAGTCCTGTTCCCAGCAGACCTCCACAGGCCCCAGGACGGGGGAAGAGCAGCAGCCTCCCTTTGTAGCCTTGTGTCCTCATCCTCTCCTGTCAACCATATTGGAAGAATTTCTTTAGAACAGTATCTTCTATTTATTTATTTATTTATTTATTTTCTTCAATTACTTTTTATTATCACTGTTCGGTTCTGGGGCACTGGAGGTGGCAGCTGAGAAGCAAAGAAGCTAGAGATGGGAGCGTCCCAAGCCGCCTAGAGACAGGGGCCCCTTTTACCCCCCACCCCAGTCGTGCAAGGGCCAGGAAGGGCCAAGGTCAAGCCTGGACACCACACAGCCGCCGGCAGTGGGGGCTGGGGTCCCGCACCGACCGCTTGTACAGACCGGAGGCACAGGCTGGAGGTGTGTCTTCGGGTATGGTCCTCTCCTCCTACATTCCCTCCCTGAGGTCCAGCTCTGGGGAAAGAAGTTAGAGACGCTCTGGGAGGGCAGCCGGCTGGGGACAGGAAGGGAGGAGGCTCGGGGTCTGTGGAGAAGGGACACTGTGGGAGCAGGGAAGAGGGAGGCGGACAGGACACCTAGTTAGAGAGGGAGGCTTTTTGGTGTTTCTCTGGACTTGAGCTCCGCATCTGACTCTGTCGAATGAGCTGGGCCTTGCTGCCCGGTGCCGAGGGCCCCTGCGCAGACGACTGCTGGGCGATAGGGGTTGTATTTTCAGTGGATCCCAGTGATCAGTGGCAGTGTATCCCAAACTGTAGTTTTGTGTCAGAATCACCTGGGGTGAAGGGAAGTCTTTAGCAAAATTCAGTTTCCTTAGCCTTGTTTTAGACCTTTAGGACTGGAATTTGGACATGAGGCTTAGAAGGCATCAGGGACACACACACACACACAGAGACATGTACAAACAACGATTGATTGAGTCAATTGGTTTATAAGGTAAAATGTCAAAATAAGAATTAAAGTTTTCATCTAAGATGTCAACGAAAGTCTTAAGACATGGTTTAAGGTAGGCGCCCTCTGCCTCTGGGTTTATAATAAAAAGACTCAGTAATGTCATCAATTTCTGCCTTGCTGGCTTCCCATGTCAGGCTTCTTTTTGTCAACAGTCTCCACCCCTGTAATGCTGTACCACTCTTGCTTAGATCAGGTGGTTTAGGGGCTGCCCTCTTGGACATCTCTGTCACCATGGCCCCCAGGATGGGCTGATCTAGTAGTAGCTAATTAGAGTACTTCACCTCCACTCTCCACACCTGTTGACTTAGAGATTGGCACATGATCCAACTCCCATTCCAAGAAGAGATAAACTTATTGACATATTTAAAGTCAGGTGTTTCCCTCTGGGCCAGTCAGCTGTGGTCAGGAGATTCTGGACACTTGGTGAAAACAATGATTCTAGAGGGCTCGTCTTGATGGGTGCTGAGGTTGAGGAAGCTCTCAGTGGAAGGGGATTTTGTTTTCAGCTCGATAGACTCCCCCAAAGCATCTTCTAGGAAACAAAATGTGCAACAGTTAGAGACTGGTTAATAAAATCTTGATTTTTCAGTTCATAGAGTGCATTGTTTTATGTCCATAATAATGATGTTTATAAAAATCTTATAATAATTAGAGTATGACAATATATCTGTGCTAATTTTAAGAGTAATAAACAAGCTCCAGGCTTGGCACCTGTAGCACAGTGGCTACGGGGCCAGCCACATACACTGAGGCTGCTAGGTTCGAACACTGCCAGAGCCAGATAAAACAACAATGATAACTGCATCAAAAAATAGCCGGGTGTTGTCAAGGGCACCTGTAGTCCCAGCTACTTAGGAGGCTGAAGCAAGAGAATCGCCTGAGCCAAAGAGTTAGAGCTTGCTGTGAGCTGTGACGTCATGGCACTCTACCCAGGGCGACATGGTGAAACTCTGTCTCAAAAAATATATATGTAATAAGCTCCAAATTGCACTTAAAAGCTCAGCTCACCATTTTAATTTGGGGAGGAAAAAGTCTTTTGAATAGTCATGAGTCTTTATGCCAGCTCGTTAGAACTGAAAAAGTCTTCTGAAAGTTTGAATCTGACTACTTTCTTAGCAAATGAGAAAACGGAGGTCTAGGGAAAAGAAAGGATATGGTGTGATGTGCATCAGTGAGTTGGCTGCAATGTGGTATGGGAAGCCAAGTGTCCTGACTCCAGAACAGCCCTCCATCCATTACCCCATGCTTCTTGCTATCTGGGCTTTGTGGCTTCCTGAAAGAGAAGCAAACCAGGGAGCATTAACCCGAAACATCAAGAGAACCCCAAGCATTCAAATCCATTACCAAGTGAGGTAGTCCGCCCGGACCCTGCTAAGAGAAAATGCACTTGGCCCTGTCGTTGCTTTATCAGCTGATGCTTCATCATTCACTGCCTGTTCCCAGACATTTTCATTACACCCTCTGCCCACTGCAATGCATTGGCATCATGCCACTCCTCACGTACACACCAAAGTGCTTTTATAAAACCATTAAAAGAAAGCTTCCCTAATGAGAGCTGCATAGGAAATGAATTCCTGGAGGCTAAGGTGCCTGGATTTTTAGTTTTACCACGAGTGGGTACCCTGCATGGAACCCTGCAAAGGGGATGTCATCAAAGAGAGAGGCTAGTTACTCTGCCTTGCCCTGTCCTCCCGTACCACCTGTACAGTGCATGGTCCTTCATATACCAACACCATTACCAGCGATGGCAATGACTGCAGTTAATGTAACTATGCAACAAAAAAGAGGGGAAAGACCATCATGAGAAAGAGCAGCATCTACCTAACCCTGCTTGGGCCTTGTGCATGGCTGGGCTTTCAACATTTCAAGTTGCATCACTGATGCTTAAAAAATATGGAAGGAATTGCCAATGACCTTATCTTCTTTGGAGGCATCAGTGGAAAAGACAACAGTCTTTTCCTGTATCAAAAGCCTATAGGGACAGAGAAAACACTGCTTTCTCTTTGATGAGAGAAGTAAGTACTTTAGGATAAGAAGTATAATTGTTTTGAACATAATGAAAAGTTTAAGCAATGTGTCTTGTCTGTGTTCAGACTGGATCTGGAAGATGTGATCATAAATTATTCTCTTACATTGTTATGAATAATCACTATTTTATCTAATTTATAATATTTATCATTGCTTTCCTGTACATCTTTATAAGAAACCCCCTTCCACTGAGGTGATCTGAAGGTGTCTCTGTTCCTTGAGTTAGTCAAACTGTAATGCTTCCTCTATGAACTTGACTTTGAATGGTCCTTCTGTAAGGTGTGCTGGTTCATGTTTAATAACTGATTTTTGAGAAACAAAAAACTTTCCTGAAGTCAGCACCCCCATTGTGGCTATTTCAAGCCACCAAAATCTAGTCACTGAACAGGGGGTTGGAAGGAACCGGGTGGTTATATCTCAGACACAACAGACACAGAGAGCCTTCAGGTGTGGATAATAATAAATTATAGTAAAACTATTAGAATGTGACACATTTAGAGTGCTCATTGCCTTTGTTTTTAATATAAATTATTTACATGTAAGTTAATAAAATCTAAGTTTTAATAATATCTGTGTTTAACAACCGGATGGTGAAATTCCTGAAAATTGTCCATTGAGCTCTACTGAGCTGGTATGAGCTAGGTCACCGCGTACCTCGTATTGGTGGCTGTCATTGAATGATGAAATGAGTTAAGGCACGTGCAGTGTTGACCAGGGAGCCTCATCATAACAGCTTCTTTTAAGAGGCAATCACACAATGGCCAGGCCGGGCCTTGCAGTGCTGTTCTCAGACTCTAAAGCCAGTGCTCTTCCCACTGCAGCCCTTTTTGGATGTTATTTAAGCCTCACGTGGTGGAGTCTTTGCAGAGATGTTATGACATGGAGATTACAAGGCAGGTACTTGGTTTAGGCATTTGTACCTGCATTTGCAACCTGGGCTTGAGCCAAGTTCCTTTAGCTCCCCGAGCTTGCTTTTTCTCGTCTATAATACGGTTGTAGGAAAAGAGAAGAGAAACCAGTGAGTAAACACACAGAACGCCTGAAACATCATAAGTGCTCAGTGAGTGCTGAGATGTCCCTTCCAAACCAGTGGGCAGCCGTTCAACAGCTAAGACATTCTCCTGTAAGAAGCACTTGGACTATGTTCGTGGATTTACCCCTCTAGGGACACCGGTTTTCCCTATGATGTTGGAAGGATCTTAAATAAGATCTTAGAGGATGATCTAAGATCTAAGGTGTTAGGTGATCCTACGTATTTCTTCTGAGCCGCCCCTGTGAGCCCCGTGCCTCTAGCACCTGTGGAATGACTTTCCTCCATGTCTGTTCTCCCTGCATCTAAACTTTTCCACTCTCTGTGAACTGAACACTTCAGTCTCATGTTCCCTATGTGAAACATTTGGCACCATTCCTCCCACTTCCTTTACTTGAACGAGGAGAGTAGTCTGCGCACCGTCATCATTTAAAGATCACGACTTACCTATTGAGAGACACCGGACTGGTACATTCTAATGCATCAGCTGGGCCCTCAGGGGGCAGCCCGGAGCTGTACCAAGACGGAGATGGTTGTGTATTTCTCTTGTAAAGTCACTTTGCTCCTTTTTCTTTCTTTTTTTTCTGGTCAGTGCAACTCAGAAAACATATTTTGTGATTTCGATATTCCTTAATCTGCTCCCTCCCATTTAGAGCACTTTATTCTTGAAGTTTTCTTTTCTTCCTTCCCTCTTATCTTCCTTCCTCGTTTCCTTCACTGAGCCAGGGAAGAGAGATACAAATCTGGGTGAACCACTGCTTTTCATCTGGAGGAGACTCTGGTCCATATGTGGCCCCTCGACCCTGAACTCACGGTGCTCTCAGCACCCTGGGCTTCTAGGAACTCAGACTCACCAAGGACATTTTGCCCTTTAGCCCTCTCCTGCCTTCTGGGAGCTCTCTGCCCCTGGCCCTGGCCCTGGCCCTGGAAGCCTGTTCTTGTCTTCCAGATCTCAGCACAGTCATCTTCTCCTCACAGAGGGCTTCTCTGATGCTCCTGATTAAATCAGCTTTTCTCTGCACCTTCCTCTACTGCACCACCCTGAAGTATCAGATGGTTTGAAATCATCCTGCTCACCACTAAGTACTTTTATTTTTTTAAATCTTTCTCCCCAACTAGAGCATAGCTCCTAGGAGGCGAAGGACCTCCACAATCTTCCTCCTGGTGCTCAGAATAGGCCTGGTACCGAGTAGATTCTCAGTAAACGTTTCACAAGTAAACGGCTAGTTACGGCAGGTGTGCTCCCTTTGCTCGGGCCGCTGTAGCAGAGTATCACCATCTGGGGGCGCACTCATGCAACAAGGATACAGCGCTCACAGTTCTGGACTGGAAGCCTGAGACGGAGATGTCAGCAGGTTGGGTTGCTCCTGAGTCCTCTCTCCTTGGCATGTGGATGGCTGTCCTCTCCCTGCGTCCTCACATGGTCTCCTCTCAGTGTGTCTAAGCCCTGATCTCCGGTTCTTATCAGGGCAGCAGTGGTATTGAATTAGTGCTCACCCTAATGACCTCATTTTAACTTAATCACCCCTTTAAAGATCCATCTCCAAATGCAGTCACATTCCCAGGTCCTAGGGGTTAGGACTTTGACATACCAATTTGAGGTGGGCATAATTCAGCCCATGACACCTGTCAGCTTTGGCCTCACAGAGAATCATCAGTCCAGTACCGGCAAATGAGCCTCTGAGGCCCAAGCCACACAGGCACTGTCTCCCATGTCACTCTCCCACTCGGTCTTTCCTATCTGTCTTATGGAAAAATGACAAGCCTTCACACTGCTCACCCTGTTCACATCACCACGAGCCCAAGGGTGACTCTCCTTGTTTTCCCAGACTCAGGGTGGGTTTCAGCAACCTCTTATAAGCTTTCTTACAATCACATCACTGCCCTCCCTATGTCATCTCATTACATTGTATCAAGATTCAGGATTTTCTTACTTAACTTCTCAACAGACTGGGAACTCTTTAAGATTGGGAGCTGTACCTTAAGTTCCTTAAGTATGTCCCTGAGTCTCTCGATTGGCATTCAATAGGGGTTCATTCCATGGACGATCGATGTTAGCTCTAAATCTGACTTTGGCCCTAGGTGTATTAGTCAGAAACGTTCTGTTTCTCTAGAGAACCAGAGAAACACATGTATGGCCTACATAAAGAGAGAGATTTAATTGAAGGAATTGGTTCACGTGATTATGGAAGTGTAAGTCCCAAATCTGCAAGGTAAGCTAGCAGGCTGGAGACCCAGGGAAGAGTTGCAGTTTGAGTTGAGGATTGTTGGCTGGGAGAATTCCTTCTTGCTTGTAATCCTTCAACTGATTGGATGAGGCCCACCCAAATTGGAGAGGGGAGTCTGATTTGCTCAAAGTTCACCAGTTTAAATGTTAATCTCATCCTAAAAACACCTTCACACAAACATACAGAATAATGTTTGGGCAAATATCTGGGCACCTTGACCCAGCTAATTGACACATAACATTAATGATCACACCACGGATAATGTGGTGATGTCTGATCTATGACAACGTATCTGGACAACCTTATTATAATATGAACTCAGATCCTTCCTGTTGAAGCTGCCTAGAGATTCAATTCTGTTTACACAAACCACGAGGCATCTCCACCCCTCATTGATAGTGGTGGGAAGTGCCTTTTGTAAACAGCTTTGCCTACTGTTTCCTTTTTAGTGGACAAGCTGAAGGGTTTTGTCTCTGGGTACCCATCTGGCAAACTTTCCAAGAACTAAATTTGCTTGCAATGTCAGATAAAGCCTGTGAGACATTTCAGCTTCACTTTCCCTGTCTCTCTCACCCTCTCTTCTAAGTACACTGTTAAATAATGGATTTGTGAAATGGATACTAGGCTCTGGTGGTAGCAGTTGGTCAGGAAATGTGTGTGGGGGCAGCTGGGATGGTAAGGGAGATCGTTAAGCAGGCCTCTTGCTGGGGTGGGTTGGTTGGTCTGAGTTACATCTCCTCCCCACCCCTGCCCTGCCCCAACTGTTCTCCTTTGAGAACACTGCGTCCCCTGACTTAGGAGTTTATTAGGGTTGGATAGTAGATCTCAAGGAACCCACTTGGGCAATTTGCTCCATCTCACTGCAACTCGGGGAGCAAGTGATGCAGTGGAGCTTAGGGCGCGATGCCTTCTCTTGCCAAATGCACGAGAGAAACGACATTTGTAAACAGCACTGGGAAAAAGACACCAACACACACTCTGTACACAAATGACCGTAGAGTGCCCTGAGTCCTCTGCAGAGCCTGTGACCTCATGGTCGGGCCTTCTCAATCCCTATCGAAACCTTGGTGTGGTAAGTGAGCAGGTGAAGACCCCTGGGACGACCTAGGGTACACATGTTTCTTTGCAGTTATGAATTTTGTCCAACTGGAGAGACCCGGAGTAGGGGTGGCAGGACAGTCCATTGCATGCTCAAAAGCTCCTCTCTCTTCCTTTAGTGAGAAAACCCTGATTCATGTGGGGTAACAATGAGCCGTTCTAAAGAACTAACACTAACAAAAGAATAGGCATCAACCTTTCTTTTCCTAGCTTCTTCTGGGAAAGATCTTGAAATGACATTCTAGTTCAAGGAACAGAATAGATGGCCTCACGTGGGGGTTATGTGAATGTTCTTTAAGGTGAACAGGCATAGATGGCCTTTTGTCCTTGCGCTTCCTCCTTCTTCCCATTGGGAAAGTGACATGTCACCCTCTAATAGCAGACATTCCCATGAATGCATAGCGAGGCACATCTCTAACACACACATGGATATGTGTAAGCACACTTTTGTGCATCACACAGCATTCATGTTCACACATGTTCAAGTGCACATGTAAAACTATATTCAGAAGGATATATGTATAGACGAAAGTATTCAAGACCTCCTGACACATAGTGCACATACATTCAATGCGCATGCTTGCCTGAATATATCTGCACAGTCCTCCTTCCATGCCTTACTCAAATGCACCTCCGTCTGTGTATTTACATGCTCACATTTGCACCACAAAGACTGAACTGGAGGAATGGTGATGTCTACAGGTACCATATCACATTTGAAGAATGATTTGGGCTTCATCCTCGGGGAACGGTTTATTTACTCACTGTGTATAAACTGTGCTGGATATTCTGAGTGGAATTTGATTCTCAAGGAATTCATAAGCCCCAAGGGGAGAAAAATATGAGATGTCCACATGGTCACCTGAATGACACTAAAATCAGTATAAAAAATGAAAAATGTCACAGAGCCATAGATAAACAGCCACCATGAGGGTGTAGGTGTTTGGAGCTTTGGAGTTTCCTGGACCAACATCCTATCAGAGGTCAGGTATACAAATCCTATTGTCTAGTCACGGCTGCCCTGGACAGTTGTGCAGAATGTTCACTGTGCAAGGGCCTCTGGCCAGCATCAACTCTGTAAGTCATTCACGTGTCCTGAGACTGCACTCTTCAAGAAGAAAGGGCATTTGGGGGGTTCTAATTTGTATAAAGTTGCCCTATGGGCTGGGAATAGCACTGAGTCCATGGTGCCCCATCCAAGCACTTGGGTAGAAGCAGGTGCTCAGATCCCAAAAGAAAGATATTTGGCTTAAAGTAGTTCTTCTCATGCGACTCCTTGGCTGTGGTCAGTGGTCAGCTTTGCTCTGCACTTTACATTCCCAAGCTGACCTTGGTATAGTGCATTGAGTTAAATGAAATGGATGAGGCAGTAAAAGCTCACTGAACCACCTTTAACCAGCATGGAGCAGCACAGAGAAATTGATTAAAATATGCATTCCTCTAATAGAGCGGCTGGTCCCAGTCTAGAAATTAATTAATGCTAATAGTACACAATCAAAACTGCTTTTGGAAATCTTCTTAGAACATTAACTAAAATGTTCATCTTTTTAATGCATTTGCCTGAACCACAGAGACTAAAAGCTTTGCTGGTTCCATGCAAATGTGAAGGCAAGGAAAGAAGAAGAAGAAGAAAAAAAAAACTAAGTACATTTAGGTATTTGAAGCTTGGTAATGCTGGTTTTTCCAGTTAACCCAAGCCTGTTCCCAGAACCCAGGCCTGATGGGTCTAATAGCTCCTGACATGGAGAGGGTAGGCTGGAACTTGTGCAGACACCTCTACGTTTTATGCCAGGGACAGTGTGTGAATGTGTGTGTGTGATGGTGTAAGACACAAGCACGTTCGAGAGTATGCACCTTCGTGTGCACGTTGCACGCACGCACATGTATGTGCATGCTACGTTTGAATGTGTGCACATATTTCAGTGTGTATGCGTGTGAGAGAGTGTGCACATCTGTGTGCATGTTGTGTGCGTGCTATGTTTGAGTATGTGCACATATTTCAGTGTGTGCATGTGTGTGCAGGTGAGAGAGTGTGTGGGTGTGATCCCAGGTGGACTGAGGCTGAGGCAGGCATCCCCACATGGGAACAGCAGCAGGCGTGGAGAAGTGATTCCGGGGCATGAGCAGGACTACAAGGGAGACCGCCAGAGACCAAATACAGGAGGAAGGAGAAGTCAGCCACAGCCAAGGCCATGAAACGGAGTTGGCTGGAGGTAGAAGGTCTCGCGCTGTTCAGTGTAAATCCTACACTGGTGAAGGTGCTGGAACTCTCAGATTTACTCAGATCCTGTTTTCTGGGGTGTTCGCTGAAATTCTTTCTTTCTTAAGATTAAGGCATGGTTTCTCACCCTCAGCACCGCTGACCTTTGGTCAGGGAGCTCTATGAGGTGGGGCTGTCCTGTGTGTGGTAGGACGGTTAGCAGCCTCCCTGGCCTTCACCCACTGGATGCTGGTTATGGCAAGCAAACTTGTCTTCAGACATTGTCAAATGTTCTCTGTCCCAGAGAAGGAGGTAAGAGCCATTGGATGTAGACAGTGGGAGATGAGGAAGTCAAGTGGGTTACCTCACTAGACCACGGGGCTGGGCCTGATGCCCAGTGCTAAACTTTGGCTCCTAAATCTCAACTGGTTTCAGCAGCTGGACTTCTCCAGCTAAGGCTTTGACAGTTTAATTTTATTTAAATTTTAAATTTGCATATAGTTTTGTCTGCAAAACTGGAATGGAGTATTAAAATACATTCTGGCCTTTTTTTTTTTTTTAAATGTAATTTTAACCACCCATCAGTGCTTGCTGGTCACAAGGGTACATGAGAGATTTTCATTAAAATGAGACCATTTATCTTATTATATTTTCTCAGTTGAGGTGTCTTCATTTTAAAACTGTAATTTCTTTTATCTCATTTATGAAACAAACTGTGATAAGATAAATACTAACATCTTAATAATAAAAAAGCAAACAACTATCAGTTTCTTTTATAGTTTTTCGTTTTCTGGAGGCCAGCAAGCGGAAGGAGGTGGCTATGGCTGACACAGTGGGCTAGGGGACTGCAACCCTGAATTCAAGCCCACAGTCTCCAAATTTCAGCCACGAGACTTTCACCATATGTGTGATCCTCAGTTTACTCTTCGGTCTAATGAAAAATTTATCTGCCCTGTTAGACGGTTGGAGAATCCAGATCAGGTCAGGGATACCAATTTACTTTTGAAAACTAAAAAAGAAAATACTATGTAAAGTATAAAGAATGATTATATAGGCCAAACATCTGTTTTCCAGTGAGTAGGTCTATCCGAGTCTACCTCCAGAGGCTGAGGTTGCTGAGAGGCTGAAGTCCCTGCACCTGCCCACTAGAAAGTGGTTGTTTTTCTTTTCTTTTCTTTCTTTTTGACACAGAGTTTTATTTTGTTGCCCTCTGTGGAGTGCAATAGCATCATAGCTTACAGCAGTCTCAAACTCTTGGGCTCAAGCACTCCTCTTGCTTCAGCCTCCCAAGTAGACTACAGGCACCCACCCCAATGCCCAGCTAGTTTTTCTATTTTTACTAGAGATGGGGTCTTGCTCTTGTTCAGGCTGGTCTTGAACTCCTGAGCTGAAGCAATCCATACTCCTCAGCCTTCCAGTAGAAAATATTCTTCATGCAGCCAGCTTTAGGGTGAAGCATGTGCAGCTGGTCACATCTTCAGATTTTTCTTTCCAAGGCTTATGACAACTGGGGAGGTAAGATGAGCATCAGTACGAGGGGTTACGTGTGCTATGGAAATGTCTGAAGACCTTGCTGCAGAACGCCTTGTCATCAGTGGTCATCGTGGTTGTTTCTTTTTAAAGATGATGTCACTCTTGCCATGCAACCAGCTGTTCTCCTACAGAACCCCAACTCCAAAAATCAAAATCCAAAATGCTCTGTAATTTGAAACTTTTTGAATATTGACATCATGCTCAAAGGAAATGCTCACTGGGGCATTTTGAATTTCAAATTTTTAACTTGGGATGCCCAACCAGTGAGTACAATGCAAATATTCCAAAATCCAAAAGCAAAATCTGAAATCTGAAACATTTCTGATTTCTAGCATTTCTGACAAGGGATATTCTATCTCTAATAGAAATTGTTATAATTCTATAGAAAGGTTGAATGGTGTGAAACCAGGTGGCACTGAATACAGATCTTAGATCTGCTACTTAATTGGTTGAGTAAATTCAGGGATGTCACTTAAATTCTCTAAAATTCTGTTTTTCCATCTGCAAAACTCAACAGCAGAACTCTCAGCATGGGACTGAAAGAGTACAGGTCAAAATACTGAGCCCAGTGTGAGGCACAGCATATGTGCTCAAGAAACAGTCATTATATTATCAATATCTGCATGGTTACATTGTCATTGTTATTGTTAATTTCTCAGACCCACTTAGCTTACATATTTTTTAAGAGTCCATATGGCTGAGTTTTTAACCAAAAGCTGACACTTTTGGCCTTTGTGTGTTCAAGGGACATTCTATATAGTTCAGTCTCATTCTATTTGAACAATCATAATCACATGCCTTCGGGGCAATGCTTTTTTAATTAATTAATTAATTAATTTTTTTTGAGACAGAGTTTCACTTGGTCACCCTCGGTAGGGTGCTGTGGCATCATAGCTCACAGCAACCTCAAACTCTTAGGCTCAAGTGATTCTCTTGTCTCAACCTCCAGAGATGCCTGTCACAGTGGGACTATAGGCACCTGTCACAATGCCCAGCTAGTGTTTAGAGATAGGGTCTTGCTCTTGCAAACTGGTCTCCTTAGAGACCAATTTTTAGAGATGGGGTCTTGCTCTTGCAAACTTAACTCCTAAGCTCAAGCAATCCACCCCCCTCAGTTTCCCAGAGTTCTAGGATTATAGGTATGAGCCACTGCACCTGGCCCTGGGCTCTGCTTTTAAAAGATGCTGTTATCACATCAGTAAGCATGTGGCAAGTTGTCCATGCTGATCACCTGTCCATGGAAGCTTATGTTTGATCCTCACAGCAGCATTACAAAATATGTGATATTAGTGCCTTGATTTTGCGGAAGAGGAAATGGAGAACATGAGATGCAAGGAGACAAAGACTTTTTCTTGTTCTCTGTTCTATCTTTAGCCCATACTATCGTGCTCATTCCATAGCAAAAACTCAACAGATACTGTGACCAACTCAGTGGATGCATGAATGAATGGAGAAGGTCACTAAGTCCTCCAAGATGGCCCCAGTGGAGCAGCAGAGATTCCCAACCAGACAGCCTGGCTCTGGTCATCCTTCTAGGCCTATACAACACAGATGTAGTCCCTGCTGTCCTGGAAATCCATCTCTGCAGCACTTCTCTGTCCCTCTCCTTGTATGTTGCACCTTGCCTTGGTCAACCTCATTCAGGACCACCGCTGTCTCCCCTAACAAACTGCAGTGTCTTTGTAGGAAGATCTCTGAGTCTGAGCCACCATGGTGGCCCCCACTCTGCTGCCTGATGAGTGTCAATCAAAGATTTGGTAGCTTGAAGAGCTGTGATTTCAAAGCAGCCTCACCCTGTTACCTAGTGGTTGTCCTAACCACTCTCATTCATTTAGTACTGAATAGGGGCTTAGCACAGAGCCAGGCAGGATGCATGAACTTTTTTATTCTATTCTCACAACAATCCCATGAAGATGGAATTGTTATTACTATTTTTAATTATCGTTATCATTATAGTTTTCAGGAGAGGGATTGGAAGGACAGAGAGGGGAAATGACTGCCTAAGAAGTTATTGCAGGTGTCAGAGTGAGTCTTCAGAGCAGCTCCACTGGCAGTGGTCCCAGGCACTATCCTCCCATGTTCCCTGCTTTGGGGATAGTATCCAGCCGATAGACACAAGGAGCCCTCAACTCCAGGGAGATGAAAGTGAAGCAAGTCTGCTACCAGTTGATGCCAGAGGGAACTCCGGGCCACTGTAGGTTTTCTGTGGACGGGACAGTCGGTTCCATTTGGGTGCCAGGTCATCAGCACCAGTGTATTTGGGCTGCTATTATAAGATACCACAAACTAGGTAATTTATAACGCCTGACATTTATTATTCACACTTCTGGAGTCTTGGAAGTCCAAGTCCAGGCTGCTGGCTGATTCACTATCTGGTGACGGCCCACATCCTAGTTCATAGACCTCACTTTTTAACTGTGCATCTTCATATGGTGGAAGGGGTGTGGGAGCTCTCTGGGGTCTCTTTTATAAAAGAGAGGGCACTAATTCCATCGATTAAGCCTGTACCCTCATGACATAATCTCCTCTCAAAGGCCCCGTCTCCTAAGGCCATCACCTTGGGGGTTAGGATTTCAACATATGAATTTGAGGGATGCAAACATCTAGACCAGTGGTTCTCAACTTTCCTGATGCTATGAACCTTTAATACAGTCCCTGTGAGTCATGACCCACACGTTGAGAACCGCTATTCTAGACTATAGCAATTAGAAAATTGTTAGCTCAGCCCGTCTCAAGTGCTTGTCAGAGGTCACTGACAGGAGCACCTGGCTCCAACTGTCATCCACGCGGGCTTCGTCATCACTGGCCTTAGAGCTTGTTGGTGTCCTTTTCCCTAGCTCCACTCAGGTTGGAATCTACCAGCCCCTGGCTTCCCTGGGATGCACTAGATAAACCCAGCCTCCTCTCTGGTCTCTTAAACCTGCAAAGTGCCCCGACGTGAGGTCAGAGGAGTGTCTGTCTCCCTTTCATCTCTCAGGCCCTCCTTCTCTGGCTTGCTGAGGGACAGGGAGCTTGTGTTTCTGACCACTGCTCTTCCCTTTATGGGGAAATGAGAGAGTAGTCCCTGTCTGTTAGATTGTGGGGAAGCATCTGGATCACAGTTGACCCTGGATAAATGTCTGCAGTGTGCCCTGGTGGATCGATCAGAGACCTACTGTCTCAAAAGGAAACTGAGTCACAGCAGGCTGTTGGGACTTGACCCTCACAGTGCCATGATTGTATTGAGGACCAAATGCTGATATTCTCCCGCCCCTCCACACCTTTGCTGAAGTCCCTCCTACACACTCTCCCTCATTTGTCTCTGTTTCAGATTGTCATGGACAAGCCCTTGCCTCCCCTCTCCCTGCCTAAGCATCTCTCCAGAGAGCCATTTCTGAAACATTTTCTTTGCACAGTCACATCACAATGTCTCTTATAAACATGTCCAAAACAGGTTCACTTGAAGTTTAGCCTGGCCTTATGTAATCTCAGCCTCCACACATCCAAAAACTCCCACGATATTCTCAGCTCTGGCCACCGGAAAGTCCAGGTGGCGTGCCCAAAGCCCCTGCCCACCCGTGCTCTGCCCCTAGGCTGTGGCCTATGCTTTTCGACTGGTGTGCCATGAAAAATTTTAAAGACCATTGATTAAATTATTTTCGGAAGACGTTCAAAGCACAGTAGATATATTCTTTGTTTTGCTCTTTTTGTGTGCCATGGAGTTTAACTATAGTTTTAAGTGTGCCATGAGATAAAAAAAGGTTGAAAACCCCTGCTTTAGAGCCTTGGATCCCAGCCCTGCCTTACACGTAGAGTCCTGAGTGTCTTCAGTTACGGAACTGACCATGCCGCACTGACATTTTGCGGTTTTACCTCATTAAACTGGGACCCTCCTGAGGGCTGAGGCGTCTCTCAACACCTCTGTCTTCTAAGCACCTTCCCAGGGGAGATTTTGACCTGGAGTAGACACTCAGTAGAGTTTCTTGTACACATAAAAGATTTATCATGTTGCCTCCAGAAAGAATGATGAACCTTGCATAAACTGACATGGTTATTATTGGAATTCATTTATTAAAAAAAAACTTCATATATTTTATTATCCCAAACACTGCATTTGGAGACATTTTTTATGCCAAACCTGACAAATGGATAGCTTCCCCTGGATTTTTTTCTTTTAATTATTTGCATTCATTTTCTGTTTCAAAGACATTTTAACATTGGGCAACCAGCTGATGGCTTAAACAGACATTATTAATGGGAATATTAGAAAAATTAAAATCGGAACTTGTAATGTAAGTTGAATGAAATGCTCAGCCATCCAGGCCAAATTGAACGTCTGATCATTCAGAGCACAGGAGAAGGTGAACAGCTCGAGTGGTGTGGAGGGGAGCAGACCAGGAATAAAGTAGGAAGAAGGGCAGAGGTCCCAGACCCTTGGGACCGGGACCCTCTGACCTTGGGCCAATCGCCTGACCTTTGTATGTCTGAGTTTCTTCATCTAGATGCTGAAGAAGGGCAGAAGGAGATAAGTGATTTTCATTTGGGTCTAGGAGCTTTCTAGTTATGCAGGGAGAGCTGAGAAACCACTAAATTACATGTAAAATTGGGGTGGATGTGCACTTTTCTCAATAGAGTATCCACAACATTTGTGCGATTCTCAGAGAATTCCTGTTTGCTTATTCATGTATTCATTCATTCATTCATTCGAGTGGCAGATACTGCCAGGCATTCTTTCAGGTCCTGGAGATACAGCAATGAATGAGAAAAAGCCACTGCTCTCATATTGCTCCCTAGTTGGACCATGCTCTTCACCTGTGCTGAGAATACTGTATTGATTAACACCTGTGAAAGTCACACAACACTCCTCAGCATTCTGGCTTTGATCAGGTAGGTAGGAGCCGGGGAGACTGAACTGCCCTGAAGGGCTGAGGGAGCTGAGCCTCCAGGAGGCCACTGCAGGAGCAAACAAGCCATCTGGGAGGGAGCTCATCCTCAGGAAGATAGCAATGCTGATGAGGTGGGCTGGGGCTCGGTGCCTCTCGGGGCAGTGGGTACACTGCCCAGCCAGTCCTAGGGGACCATGGCACATGATGCCAGAGAGAGCACAGGCAGAGGAGTGCAGGCTTCCCCCAGGGTTTCTGTATCTACAGCCCCTTTGGGGGGTGCCTCACCCTGCTGCAGCTCCCAGGGGGAGGTGTGGGGGGAAACACATGGGACACAGTGTAGTCGATACCCCCCAAATGGAGGGCACGCTTTGATGGGACCATGTTATCCCAATCTCAGGTACTGGCAATCACAGATAGTTTGTGGCTTTTGGAACCTTGTGTGGCTTCCTGTGAGCCCTGGTTGAGGATGACCTGGGAAACACAGGTCACATTCGGGGGCCCAGTTGCTGATACAGAGCTTGGAAGGGCCACTCTAATACGTCCTGCCTGCCCCTTGTGGGGGTTGGGCACACTTGGCTGGGATGCGGGGCAGAAGGCGGCTTCTCCCCTAAGGTGGTCGGAACATGTTGTGGTCCAGAAGGGTCCAAGTCAAGAAGGCTGATATCTGCCTTCCAGTCTAAGGGACAAGCCTATTTGGGAAGATTCTGTCATAAGAGTCAGAATCCAGGGAGATCCCCATGAGGACCTGCCAGACAAAATATAGGATTCCTGGTTAAGTGTGAAGTTCAGATGATCAATGTTTAGGATAAATATGTCTCCAATATTGCAAGAGATGCACATATACTTATCCTAAAAAACATTATTTGCTATTTACTTGAAATTCAAATTGAACTGGGTAGTCTTTATTTTTATTTGCTAAATCTGGCAGCTTGCTCAGAGTTAGAATACAGGTACACAATAGAACCACCATTGTTGATGACCTCCCTACACTGACCACCTCCTTAAGGTGACCTAATTTGTATATATCGGTACCGTAGGCCCAGCTCTCTACATTGACCAGCTATGTATGTTCACCAGTGTTTTTACAGTGCCTTGGCTGGTCAGTTTACAGGTTCAATTTACACATGTCCATAATTTTTTTTTTACACAAAAACTGGAGCCAGTTTAGTCCAGGACATATGTAGTTGGCTGGCCCCTCATCTAAGACCACGTGACACAACCAGAAGTCCCTTGTTAGCTATAATTGTTCTTAGCACATGGTAGGCTCCCTGTAAGGGGACTCATTATTAATTAGTGACAAAGGATACATTTAAAGGATGTAACACAATTGCATGAATGCCCTGAGTCTGACATCTGACAAGCATGTACAGATGGCAAGGAAAGGTGTGACCTGCTGCGTAAAGCTCACCTTCTGGGGTCCACCCTCAGAATTTAGGTCTGGGTTTCAGCACCTTCTGCTTGTGTTTCCTTGAGACATTATTTAATCTCTGTTAGCCTCCGATTCCTCATTTGCAAACGGAAGCTAGAAATACTCCTTTCATTAGATTATACAGGAATTGCTGGGTTTCATTACTTACATTAGTGTCATACGAATCTTACTTTTCCTTCCTAACTCTTAAAGATTCCTTCTCCTTGTCTCTTAGGTAAGCACACATTTCCCCAGAATACAGAAATACTTTGCTTCCTTTAACTGGCTCACAATTTAAAGACACAGAATTCCTCAGTTCTTGCTGCCAGATCGCATTTGTTAAACAATCATTTTCCTAACTGGGATTCAGACAATGCAGGAAGAAACACTTGAAAACAGTTTTAATTGGTGTTGAAAATAAGAAGGGGAGGAAATCAGAGCATTATTAAATTTTGCTGCCATAATGACCGCTGTAGAATTGGCTGGTTATTTCCCCATTAGAACATAATGACATCTATTGTTGGCAGCTTTGTGTTTGATTATAAGATAATGACAATAATTCATTGTTTGCCGCTCTTTACCTTAAGACAAGGTAACCACAAGTTTAAAGGAAGAAGTACAAGAGGTAAATTATATGTTGCTAAATATGAAACAGCACCTCACTTGTGCCGGTTTATAACAATAAAAACAACAATTTCAGATAGAACATATATTTAGTAGGTTTTCCCTGTAGGAGAGACAGAGACATTGATCATCGCATAATTACTACAAAGGAAAATCCTGCTAAATTGTTAGGTTTGGATACGGTAGGAAACCATCTTCTTAAAGTACAGAAAGAAAAGCGAGCTTGTTGAACCTTCTGCTTGTTGCTTGAATGAAGGCTTTTCTAATCACAGAGCAGGAAGCCACCCTGAAGATCAATCCAGGCTGGGGATTTTTATGAACTTTTTAAAATGTCACGCTATTTGCACACATAGTCATTCATGCTCCAGCCACCTGAGAAACAGGTACAGTTCTCAAACTCGGAAGACGGTCCTGTCCGTGGCGCCCGTCCTCTGGGTCTCCTGCTGGCTCTCTGAGAGGAGTTGGAGTCACCTCCCGCTTTCAGAGGCTGAGTCCATTTTGCACCAGTCCCGGGATTACAGGCTTGCCTCCCCGTGACCTTTTCTTTACCAGTAGGAAAATGAATTTTTTAACCCCTACATCAGATTGATCACTCCTCTGGAAGACAGTTTGATGATTTCTTACAAAGCTAGACTTAGTTGTTTTTTTTTTTTTGCAGTTTTTGGATGGGGCCAAGTTTGAACCCACCACCTCCGATGTATGGGGCGGGCACCCTACTCCTTTGAGCCACAGGCACCGCCCAGCTAGACCTAGTCCTATCATAGGATCCAACAAACCCACTCCTTAGTGTTTACCCAAATGAAGTGAAAACCTCACAGGAATATTTACAGGAACTTTTCTCTTCTTCACCCAGCAAACTAGCAGCAGCCAAGATGTCCTTCAATTGGTGAATGGATTAACCAGTGTGGTGCATCAGACAATCGACTGTTGCTGGACAATCCAAAGAAATGAGCTATCAAGCCGTGAAAAGACGTAAAAGAAACACAACTGCACGTGACTAAGTGGAGGGAGCTGGCAAGGCCACATGCTGAACGATTCCAACTATCTGACATTCTGGAGAAGGCGAAAGTAGAGGCAGTAAAAAGAACAGTGGCTGCCAGGGTTTTGGGGGACGGAGGAGGGATGAATAAGTGGAACAGTGAATTTTTAGGGCAGTGAAACTCTTCTGTGCAAAGCTATAATGGTGGACAGGAGACTCTTATGCACCTGTCAAACCGACAGAATGAACCACACAAACCCCAGTTCAACTATTTTAGTTAATAGTAATATGTCAATTTAGTTAATAGTAATGTGTCAATATTGGTTCATCAGTTGTCGCAAATGTATCACACTAATGTAAAATGTTAATATAGATGGAAATTTTGTGGAGAAGATATGTAGTAACTCTCCCTACTATCTGCTTCATTCTTCTTCAAACCTAAAATTGCACTAAAAATAAAGTCAATTAATTTAAAAAGAAAAAAAAAAGACTGTAGTCAAGCATCTCCCCAGATAAAACCTCAAGTTCTTACCATGTCTCAAGACCCTGGATTTGCCATGTCCATGGTTATTTATTCTATTCCATCCCACTGGCCTCCTGGCTCTCTGACTCTCCTTCCCCCAGCCCTTCCCTGAGCCTGGAGTGCATGCTGCCCCCACCCCAGTCCTGAAAGTCTTGTCTTGCTCTTACCTCACTCAGGTCTCTACCTGAATGCCACTTGGGTCAAACCACCTCAAGGAAGGCACTCTGCCTTCCTGCTGTCACCAGCTTTTGTTTGTTTGCTTCTTAGATATTGTTCTGTGTTTTTCTGCTTATTTTCTGTTTCTCCTATTGTAAGTCCCAGCTGTCTCCCCCATACCTGGCTCAGTGTCTGGCACATAGTAAGTGCTCAGTAAGAACTGGCTGAATGAATGAAAGGGCAGCTGCTATTGCTGTCCCTTCTTAAGAGACTCCACACTGCCTGGAACTCCTGAAGATGCAGTTTTGGGGTCTAGCCCCCCAAAGTCCTTGATCTTATGCCATGATGTTTGATAGGGTGTGGGCTCTGCCAGACCCACATCACCAGATAGATGTGGCATCTCACTGGGTACTCTCCAACTTGGGGTCCCTGGGGAAACTCTACTAACTACTCCAGGGCTATGTCTTGCAAATGGTCTTAATACAGGCGGGTTCCCTAGGTTTAAAGACGTAAGTACACACAGAAACCTTAAGTTTGCTGGTGATGTTTAACTGCATGTGATTGCTGGATGAAGACCTGCAAAAGATGGAGTCCGTGCAGAGGAGGGCCAAGGTTCTGCTGGCCCAGGCGTGGGCCCAGGGGCCTCCTGTGCTGCCTGCTCTCATAGAACATTGCTTCACTGAATGTGCTAAATAGAAACTTCTCTTCATGTCTAGATGACACCATCTTCCCAGGCTGCCTCCAGGGGACATCCTGGGTCTTCCTTCTCTCTCCTCCTTTTTGGCAGTGCCTAGCGTGGGAAGTGTGGTGTGGAGCCAGAGTGTGTAAGTTTACATCCAGCTTCACAATGCATTACACATGTGGCCTTGGGCAAGTTACTTTACCTCTCATGCCTCAATTTTCTCATTTGTAAAATGGGAAGATGAGGACAGTTCAAATGATTTAGTACATGTCAAGTGATCAGGACAGTGCCAGGAACAAACTGCAGTCACAACAGCTGGCAATCACGGGTGTTAACAGTATCAGTGGTGTTTTCAAAGTCCCCACCCCCATTAAGTGTCAGCAGATGCGTTTCTTCCCCAAGACGTATCCCAGCCAGTTCTGTCGTAACAGCCATCCAGCAGCTCTCTCTACAACTTTCCATGTTATATTTAGGTTGGAGAAACTGAGGTTGAAAGTTAAAACGTGGGAAGGTCAAGACCATAGAGCCAAGTCAGCATCATTCAAAGGAGAAGCCATGGAGATCTGGGGTAGATACCAGCATCTTCTTCCTCCTTCCTGAAAACACGTCTGTGAAACTACAGGCTGCCTAGCCCTGTAGTCACAGCAGGGTGCTTCCTCACCTTGCTGCGGGTTGTTGATTTCTTTATGCCTTAATGTAGGGTGGCTGTGAAAAACCCTCCTCTCAGAGCTCCAGAGTAAGTCTAGCCAAGGGCCCCACCAATAGTAATCAATTAGTCTGTCAATCACAATTTTATGCCCAGGCCTCCTATCCCATTGGCTGCTCCTAGCCAAGGACTGAACATGGCAGTTCCATTCATCAGAACCTCAGGACTGTTCTGTCCAGCAACTTTGCTTGGTGACCCTCCAGGGACTTGCTGATTTCCTTTCACTGTGCTGCAGATTAAGACATGCCTGCCTTCTCTTCTTTCCTTCCCTTTCTCCTTCATACAGATCAGACCTTCATCACAGTCTGGAGGCTCTCCCCGGCCCCCTGGAACACTCTCCATGCCACCCCCCTGCAGGCATTGCCTCTAATCAATCTTTTTTTATGCTTAATCCCGTCTGGACATCCGCAACTCAAAAGACTTAAAATAACATCCATTCAATTAAACCTTGTTCCAGTAATAGGCACCAGAACACAGTCAACCAGAACTCAGGGGCTTTCAAGCATCTACACTTCACCCTCCATACATCTTTGAAAAATACCTGTATTCATTTAAACTGTATAGCGGAAGGAATTTTCTATGCAGACTGAAAAGGCTAGTTTGCTTATTCATTCAACAAACATTTGTTAGATGTCTATTTTCTTTTCCATCTGGTGGCAGAAAGAAAAGCACACAGCTGCTACTCTTGAGAAGCCCTGGTGCAGGTGGAAGGAAAAGGCAGGCAAAGAGATATAACAATGCAAATAATTTTGTTTCAGAACAGTCAGGCATGGAGAAGAAAGAGGGACGCCCTTGAGCTGGGTCTTGAAGCAGAAGCAGATTGTAAGAAAAGAGAAGAGAGCGTGTCTCTTTGCTTGGGGAGCAACACCAGTCTCTGGAGCTCAGGTCTAAAAAAGAACACACCTTGAGGATGGTGCAACTTGGCCTAGCAGCAAGGTTGCTTGATTCTGAATCCTGTTTCCACTGCTTACTGACTATGTGGACTTGCACGTGTTTCTAACCTCTCATGCTGGAGACCTGTCCTGGAAAAATGAGGGGTAGTATTGCCTCATGGGGCTGTTGCAAAGATCGAAATAGTTCCTAAGTGCAAAGCTCCTTAAAACAGGAAACGGGACGTGCTCTTAAACATGCTCCATCATTTCAGCCAGTGTGTCAAAGGTGTCAGGCAATGAGATTTAAAGGGTGATCGGATGACACTGAATACTGAGGATATTTTCTCTGCAGACAGTGACTCTGCAGTTTCTGGGCCTTCTGCGCTTACTAAGAGTTGGACAGGCATCATCTTTGAATTTCATACCCAAAGCACAGGAGGCACCAAAATACTCCAAGTCTGTCTTAGGAAAGGGCATAAACATAGAAATGCAGCCTCCCAGAGGAATCTCAAAACCATCTGGTTCTCTCTCCCACCCAGAGCAGGAAAGCCCTTCACAGCATCCCAGAACGACAGCCCTCCAGCTTCTGCTAACACACTTCCAGACACAAGGTCCTCACTCCCTCACAAGGCCGCTCATTTGGGTACACCCAACTGTTAGAAAGTTTGTCCTTACATTGAGCTGAAGTCTGTCTTCCTGTAACTTCTACCACTGCTCCTGGTTTTCCATCTGGAATTCCAGAGAACACGTCAGCTCCCTCCTTCTCCCACAAAAAAAAAAAAAAAAAGAAAGAAAGAAAGAAAAAAGAAAAAGAAAGGTTTGAAATATGTTGGCTATTTTTGAACCTTTTCTTCACAATAATGTATGGGTTCTTCTAGTTGCTTTCCCCAGGACCTGGCTTCTGAACCCCACATCCACTGGGCTGCCTGCCTCCTTAGCACTGGGGCTTAGATTGAATTGGGAGCTGAGTGCAATTTAAACCTGCTATAGGGAATGGCAGGTAACTCTATGTCCTCTTCTGGAATTTCTTCCCAAGTGCAGGGAAGGAGGCATAAACTATTTGGGAATTTTGGAAGGGATAACCTGCAAATTTTTTTCTCAGATCTCTCTCTCTCTCTCTCTTTTTCCCCATAGGAAGCTACCTGCCTAAAGAATATGAGCTCTGCTTATTACTACCTGCTGAAAGAGGTCCCCCATAAAAAGGTGTTTGCAGTAACCCAATTCTGGGAGATAACTTAGGAAGGTCTTATACCCCTGGATAGAAGCCCCTCTCTCCACAAGCACCTTGATCCGTGATCAAGGTGTTATTGTGGCTTCCATTTGCTGGCTTTGGTTGGCTTCTCAATAGATTTCAGAATCACATGGGCGGGAAGGGGTGGTTTTTATTATGTCTCTCTTAAGATCCCCAAACCCGCATGAGATCGTTCATTGGGAACCTTGGATTTCTGCCATTCAGTGAATTCTCAGCCTGCATGAAGGCTGTCCAGAAAGTATCCATCCATCCGTGTACTGTGAAAAATAGAGACAAACGTGGCTGGATACTTTCCGGAGAGACCTCACGGATAGCGGTAATATATTATACAAATCTCAACAGATAGATGGTATCTTTATACTGCATAAAACATTCGGAAAGAGCTACGTAATTGTCTTCATTTTAACAGTTTCCTTTTCAAACTTACCAGCAGTGGTTTCATGAATGTCTAATCTAGACAAGCCTTGATGAATTGACCTGAACAAAATTGTCTTATAATCCAATTCAGCCATGGTTAGATCGCCACCACTTTAGCCTTATCTCATAGAGACCCATGACCTTTAAAATAATCACATTGTCCTCTCGATGCATCTTTATGTTCTTCTCTAATGGAAGGGGCATCTGAGCCCCAGCACCGTGGTGCTCCTTCCTTAAAGAGACCTAAAACTTCCTTACCATCTCCCTTGTCCAGTTGGCTTGAGCAATGTTTTTCCCAGTTGATATTTTGTCAGAAAAAAAGCAGAGGCTGAAAATGTGTGAGAGTATTTGTACGCATACCCAAGATAAATATTCCAGCTTTTATTTTTCATTTCGAAAATATAAAGTCTGACTTGAAGGTGTTCTTACCACATTACTGGAAATGTCCTTTCTGTTAACACTCACTTTGATATTATAACAGTTCATCTATCCTACAAGCCCCAAACGAAATGTTTATTTTTAACTTCCATTTTGAAAACATATAGGTATGAAATATCTTCATAAGCTAAAAAGTAATTTTTTCCCTTGTGATTTCTCATTTAGAAAACTAAGTGCCTGCCTCCCTTCATCCCAACAATTTCTTAATCAAATATTTTGACTTCTAGCACCAGTTAGAGAAATATATATTAAAGGAACTATTCTTCTTTTGGCTTAAACCTGTCTAAATGATATATTAATACACGCAGAGACAAACATTTTGATTCTGGAAATAACTTGCTGGGCTTCGGAGTGTTCACATCCATTTCCGTATCTTTCTGTTCGGCCATTCAGAAGGTTCCCTTCACTACCTCATCTGCCTCCCCCCGCACCCCCCGACCTCCTGTGCAAAGTCTGGGCCACTGTTTTTCTAGAATCACCTCCCATTCCTAATGGAAACTTAGCAGCCTCCCGGGACCCACAAATTACCAGCTCTGCCTTCATTTTGCCTCTCTCAGTTGAAACTGACAGGAGTCACTGGGGAAGCAAGTTGAAATAATTATTACTATTAATAATTACTTTAACTAATTCGTTATGGAAAACTTAAAACTTTCTGCTAGTCTATACATACAAAGGCTTCCTGAGGTTACTTGTAGCCTGCCCCCTGCCCACTCTTCCAATGTCATCTGTGCATTTCCAGTGGCACAGCCGAGTTCCAGCTACTTTCAACCACCCATGTCCTGTGGCCTGGTTTATTACCTACTTGTTCACTTGTTTCTTTCTCATTTCTTGAGACTCACTGTAGCTGCTTCTTTATAGAAATCCTTTCCAAATAGCCATGGGACAGATCAGATACTTCTCTTCTCTATCAGGAACCGAATGCTTGTCACTCCCCAGTTGCTATTTCACAAAAGAGGAAGTTGAGTCAGAGTGAGAATAAAATGACTTCTCAGGGCTGGTAAATTTCACATTTGAGATTCAATACCAGATTTCCTTACTCTAAGTCTAGCATTGCTTTTTTTCTTACCACATTCTTCACATCATTTCTAAAACAGGAGTAATGAGACCTATTTTGCAGGATGGGAATAAAGGGCCCATAAATGAGAGCTGCAAAGAGCTCATCCTACTAGCAGGAAATTGCTCTGAATGCGAGGCATGGCACCGGGAGTGCCTGAGAAGCCAGAGGCCAGGATCTTCTCCTGCTGAGGCCTGTGCCTTTGGGCCCTGAGGTCAGCCCAAGGCCCCTTCAGAGGCCCACTTACCTCAGTTATGATTAAGCTGTTTTACTATGTTCCTGTAAGTCTGATATTTGTTATAAGGCATGTGTCGGAGTCCCTGGCACATAGTCTATGCTCACTGAAAGCCAGTTTCTTTGTTTATAGGAACTCAAAGGGACTAAGTAACAGGATCTCATGCGAGGAAAGGCTTTATGAATATCCTTTCTACTCATTGTCATTTAAAAAAGTAAAATCTGCAAAAACAACAAGAAGAACAAACTAACAACTATTTTTACAATGTTCTAAAATCCCCTGGTTGCTTTTTTCGAACATGGTGTGAAAAAGATAAATTAGACTTCATGAAGTATTTTAACTGAAGGGCTTCCTAATAGGAAGTTCTTTAAAAACAGGCACATTCTATAAGTGTGTGACTGTCATCCCTTCACTCGGCGTCACTCTTCCTAGTGACTCCTCCAGGACTATGACCTGGAATGGGGACATGGCAAGGTACTTAGTAGACACAGGTCCTGTCTGCAAAGAGCAACAGAGGGTGGAAGAGAAGCAGGGAGTGAGTTACAGTGGATTGTGGTATGGAAAGTAACATCAATTAATATTGACCAATCCCTTAATATCGATTAGTTAGCATTAGTATTAGTGCCCATGCGGTGAGGGCTGAGAAGGGGCAAACAATTGTCGAGGGACAGGAAGGGACTTTGTGATGTGGGTTAATCTCACTAGACTTAGGTGATACCTCAGAGTGGTTTGGATGAGCATTTCTTTGATGATTAAAGACGATGACTATTTTTTCATGTGTGTATTGGCCATTCGTCCGTCATCTTTAGAGAAGTTTCTGTTCAAGTCTCTTGCCCACTTACAAATGGGCAAGACTTACAATGTTTGCTCTTCTCTTGTTGATTAATTTGAGTTCTCTGTAGATTCTAGTTATCAGGCCTTTGTCAGATTTGTAACTTGCAAAAATCTTCTCCCCCTCGGAAGGCTGTCTGTCTGCTTTGGTTGTGGCACCCTCAGCTGTACACCTCCTGGGTGAAGGGCTCAACTACAACTTGCACTTTACTTTAGAAGTGAGAACAATGTAACCTAAACATTTTTTCCCTCATGTTAATTTGAAATTCAAAAAAGGGGGCAGTAAGGGGGAAAAAATCAGTCACTGGAGATGAGTCCTAAGGAATACATTGGAATTCTTCAGAATAAGTCAGAAGATCATTCCAGGCAGAAGAGATGACCCCAAAAAGCAAAAGAGCATAGGTTCAGGTTACCCCTAGTGATGGTTAGTGTGTATTATAGGCAGGAACTGGATTCTGCCAGGAAGTTGCCAGCAGGCAGGTTTGATGTGTAAGGTGGCTCACAATAGGGAGTTTGCTGTCTATCCTTTAAGTGTTAATCCTTAGCCCCTGCCTGGCTTGGGCTTCCTGCCCGCCCCCGGTTTGCTTCCCTGCCTGTATCTCTGTGGGACCATCACTGGCTTCTGCCCGGACTACAGCTTCACCCAGGGGCCCTCCCTATAATGGGGGCCACCAGTCAACTCGAGGTGGGGGTTGCAGGGGAAGAGGAGAGGGCCTAGCCTCTCAAAACCTGTTTAAGACAACATGAAAAACCACTCACGTACTTTCAAATAGGTGAAATTTCGCTTTCAGCTTTATTTACCTGAGAATGAATTTCAGTTTGAAGAGGCCTTTATGTCGTTGGAGGCGAAGCACCAAAGATATAAGCAATTTTCAACAAGAGTACTACACATTTGTCTTTATAACAATTTGTGTGTAACAGCTTTTATGCAAATGACACTAAAGTGGCACCTTTTTTTCTAAATTGGACATTTTTATGGTTATAATTTTCTTCTGTAATAACAGCAAAAAAAAAAAAAATGGCTGTCCCAGTGGAGTTGAACATTTCATCTTTGAGCACTGCCTTGTGAAGTTGGAATGACAAGTTTCTTTCATTTGCGCCAGGAATGACAAAAAAGTGTTCTTTGTCTTCCTTGTCTTCATTTTCAGAGGTGGTTAAACTTCAGATGCCGTCATCCCCCATCAGCCACCCTGAGCCATCAGAACGGTCTTAGAAAATCCCCGCACAGCTTCAAGGCACCAAAAAATATTGCCTGCACTTTCTCCTTCCAAGCTGAGCCGCATAAATTATTTGGTTAGATTTCAGTTTCAACACGTTGTTGGGGCTTTTGCATTCATACTCACTTTCCCCCAAGTCAGACAGGTGACTTTTATAGACAATGAGGTTTAATTGACTACAATACAATGGAATTTATATACAGTATTTCAGGCAACAATCCCGAGATAGTCATAGAATAATCCACGTTATTGTTGCTTAATCGACCGAAAATTTTTGCAGAGACAACAGAAAATGGGCGTGCGTTTCACACAATGACTTAAATATATCCAAGGACTTGGCTAGACAATGCTGATAATTTGTGGCAGCAGAGGCCTTTGGGATGGGCAAAACTAGAAGGTCGTAGCGGGTATGGGTAGGTGAAGTAGAGAGAGGTGCTGGAAAGAGCTGGAAAGAACAAAGGCTTGCACCCTGAGTGACCTTGGGGCTCCCTCCCCATCTGTGCCACTGATTCCACAACAGGGAGAAAATATTCTCACCTGGCAGTTTTTCCTTCTTATTTGATAAGGCCACTAGCATAAGAGGGGTTGTTTCACTATATTCAGAGCAATGTGCTATAGTTTTGGCTGCAGAATTTTGGAATTTGGAGACAGTAAGAGACGAAATTGAGAAGCGAGAGATAAAACTGTGTCTATTGTGAGGGGACAATGTGATTTATACCATGGAAAGAGGAAAGATCTACGCCAGGAAAGAGAATGGAATGGGCTTCCTGCCACGTGGACTTGACACCAAGAATTTAGAACTTTCTAGGCATTTGACTTCAGGAGGTGGCCTGCCCTTTCTAAACTTTCAGCTACCCATTTCTTCATTCCTTCAGGCTGCTGTAACAAAATGCTTTAGATTGTGTAATATATATATATATATATATATATATATATATATTTGCAGTTTGGCCAGGGCCGGGTTTGAACCCGCAACCTCCAGTATATGGGGCTGGCGCCCTACTCTTTGAGCCACAGGAGCCGCCCCAGGATTGTGTAATTTATAAACAACACTTCTTGATTGCTCATATTTCCAGAGTCTGGGAAGTCTAAGATCAAGGTGGTGGCAGATTCAGTGTCTGGTGAGGCCCTGCTCCTCATAGATGGTGCCTTCCGTGTGTCCCCACACAGCAGAAGAGGCAGGGTGGCTCCACCACACCTCTCCAGCAAAGGCAGGAGTCCCATCCAGGAGGGTGGAACTCATCACTTAGTAATCGCCTAAAGGCCCCTCCTTTTCATTCTATCAGCATGGAATTATCCATTCAATGGATTCTGAGGGGACACAAACATTCAGACCCCTTTGAAAAATGGGGCTAGTAACACCTGTCTCCTGAGGTTCTCGTGAAGATGAAATAAAGTTGTGAGTATGACATCATTACTGATGTGGTTTTCTTTTCACTACTAGACTGAGACTATAAGGTCAACCAGAAGCTGTGTGGTTGATGGCACCCAACCAAAAGGATTGTAATTTCTGGCTTGAAAATTCACACCACTGTTGGGTCCCCAGTAAAAAGGCAACACATGTTCCCTGGCTTCCTTCCTGGGCAGGCTTTGTGCACCCAGCAACGCTTACGGTGCTCATTCCTGCTCTGTCCTGGGCAGGGATTTGAGATTCGGACAGGTGCAGGACACAGTCCCCGCCCCTCCATTCATCTCAGATTTAGTAAATAAAGGGTTTTGATGAGAAGAACGTGAGTGGAAGCTGTGTTTCTCTTGTCCGAGGGTTGTGTCTTGCTGGTGGGATACTGGGTGACTTTTACTTTCTTCCTAAACCCTTTGTGAACTATGTAAACTTGTTTTTTTTTAATACAAAAAATACATATTATTCCTAAAATGAAAAAGAAATTTATAGTAAAATAGTTCAAAAGGGAATTTGGTCATTCTTGAGACACAGTTTATGAATTAGAGAGGTTTTAAACAATAAAGGGAATGTGTGAGATAATATGGTAGATAGACAGATATCCATCTATCTAGGTAGATAGGTGTGTGTCTAGCAGCTAGATCTGTATATAGGTGTGTAAGTTGTGCACATGCATAAGTCCTGTGTATACACATATATATCCACACACATGAACACAGAAGCATTTAGTGAAAGAGGACTTCTCTAGCCCAGGTTTCTCCTATAAGATTCCCGCACTGAGACTCCTGTCTCCTGGCCACCTCTCCTGTCTGGGGGGGGGGGATGTCTCAGCTGCTCTTGACCCCCCCTACTGCACAGCACAGGCTGGTTTGCAGCCCTGGCTCAGGACCCCTAGTCTTGACCACCTGGCATCGTACCCCAGCCTGTAGGTCCTTCCAGGAGCACAGTCCCCAGAGCTCCCCTTTCCCTCTGCCACCTGCTGGTTTGTCCAATTCTTTATCCTTTATGGACTTTAGTCTCCTTATCAGAGAAATAGGAAAAATACAGACAATATCCGAGACTGCTGGGGGAATGAATTAAAGTCCTTTCTGTATGCTGGGCATTTCATAAGCCTCACTTTCTTTTTTTTCTGATTTGATGCCTAGGAAGAAGAATGGTGACATTTAAACCACCTGTCATTCTTTAATAGGAATTAAGTTTTTTCTAAGTGAAGCAATCGTGGAAACATTACAGTTACTATCCTTCACCCACTGGACAGATGAGAAAACGGAGTATCCAAGTGGGAGGTGCTCCAGTGCTGGTGACACAGACCGGTCTGTGGTCCAGCCAGCAGATGTCCACTGGGGAAACCCAGCCTGGGATTTTGTCCCGGAGACCACAATGTGTCCACAGTACTGTTTTGCCTTGCACTCTTGCAAGCAGAGATGCTCAGGGACCAGCGTGCCTACATCAGCATATCCATACATCCTTACAAAACCAGATATTGAAGCATGTCATCGTTCTCGGATTGCTGCACGAGACAAAGAAATTTGCATGGATCCTCTGTGAGTTTTCTTTCGCAGTGATAGAAACTCATTAAAATCTCATGAAATCCTTCTACATAAAATGTGAAGCAATGGCAAGCTGCCACCCTAAAAGTTAATATGTGTGTATCCAAGGGGAGGGGTGAAGGGCACATGTATTTGAAGCAGCTCATCATTGGATCCAGCTGTCCAAGAACAGGGGAATTCCTTAGCATATTTTAATTACTGTCTGGCTTCCCCTGTAAATAAATGAGCCAGTGGCTAGAGCTGGGAGCAGGCTGGGGACCGAAACCGAGGCGTGGAGTCCCAGTGGTACCTGCACTTGCAGCGGGGCTGAACTTGGGCATGATTGTTACAGTGAGAAGAAAGGCTGTTGGCCTACCTGGGATTAATGAGTACCCAGGGAATGTAGGATGGCTCTAGGCTGGAGCCGGGGTCATTAAATTCTGCTGGTCATTAATCCCCTGGAAATGCCCAGGGCTGAGGTCATTATTCTTGGGAGATAAAAAATTCAGGACAAAACAGCAGAAGAGCATGAATATCGTGCATTTCTCAGATTGGTGGTGTGTTTTTCAATTTGTTGTCAGAGTCCAATTCCCAGGAAAACAAATCTCCTTTATATATATATCCACTTTGCATGCGTTGATCATCTCAACTTTAAAATCTGAATTTAACTGGCACTTTTGGTGTGTACCTACTTTGTGTCAGCTGATCTAAGTCTGAGTTCCTTTAGACTTCTAGGAGAAAAGGATCATATTCTCAAGTTTAATGATGAGGAAATTGAAGGTCAGAGAGTGTAAGTGACCTGGGCAAAGTCACACAGGTGCACAGCAGATCAGCCAGCACCCACGGCCAATTCTTCGGTCTCTAAGCTTGGAGCCATTTTCACTGACTGCAGCTGCCTGTCTGACGATGCAGCCAGGGGTGTCCTCCCATCCTGGAAGAAGAGGAGTCGTCTTGGATCACACATTAAATGCACAAACACTAACGAGAGCTGATGAGCAAAGAAAAAGGTCTGTGCGTAATTTTAATGATATCTGCCACCACAGATAAGCAAAAAGAATCCTTACATAATTTGTGTGTAGCCTGCAGGCCACAGGTTGGACATCCCTGAATGAGTCAGAAAAGAATCTCAATTTCAGTTTAAAATTGTTGCAATGCCTGATGCTGTTTGTAGCAACAACCTGTGGGCACTTGCCAACCTCTTGTAGAGTGGATTAAACTTTAAAAACCATCCTAAATTGTTCTGAGCCAACTAGTGAATCATGCTATGTGATTATAATGAGTAAAACCATCTTGGGCCAACAGCAAGTGGGGCCCCGCAGAGAACTTTCCTTCTTTGTGCCTCAGTTTCTCTATCTGTAACTGTGCCGCCTTACAGGGATTGCTGTGAGAATAGACCAGCTCGTATTTGTAAAGCACCACAAATAGTGTTTAACTCAGAGTAGGCAGCACTGGTATGATTGTAAAAGAAAACAGAGTAAAATTAAGTAAGATGAAGAAAAACAAAACACAATGAAGAAAGATAAAGTAAAATAAATTAAAGTAACAGAACACAAAATTATAAAATAAAATACGTTAATAAGGCTGAGAAATAAGGCTCTGGTATAAGGAGTACATGCTATTCCGACCACTCTGGGGTATCTGAATGCATAGCTATTTTTAGGTATTTATTGGTGTTTAGTACAACTTTGAATGGTTCCCAGCTTCAACAGTTTGCTGATACCCACTCGCTGTGTGCTTGCTGGTGCACACACAGATCCCAGCAAAGCCGGGCTTGTTTGTTGTGAGTCTTTTAGATGTTTTGTAGCAGCCTTATGAGCTCCTTTGCATGCAAAAGAGAAAAAAGCACCAACATTTTTAATCCCAACTATGATCTTGGAACTTTACATAAAAACAACTCTGTAAGTGAGGATGTTTTATCCTGTTCCACAAGGCTTCAAGGCCTTTGGGGGTTAATAAAACCTGGCTCCACTCACCCAGCTGGAAAGGTAGGCTGAGATTTGAACCCAGTCAGGCAACCTCAAAAGCTTTGGCTTGTTTCTCACCAACAGAGAAACATTAGTAGAACCGTTTAACGCATTATTTATATCGCTGCTCTTATTTCTAATAATGTGCTTCCTGTTATATTTACTTATTTGAAAGCATTTGTAGTAACTGTGGCAAGCAAAAGACAAAGAATTGAAAATTGAGCTACGTTCCCTTCTATACAACAAATTGTCTATCTTCTTTGACCTACATTCCTTCCCAGTGCCTTCCTGTATATATGTGGCACTTTCACATACTAATAACCATGGCAAGGACCAAAGCTTAATTCAGCTTTCGTTAACTTAATATTAATCCAAGGGGTGTAATTTGAAAGACTTCACTTTGCCCTTGTATGCATATGTTTGTTAAAACAAAAATTCCAAACCATTAGTTACTCTATTTGGCCATCATTGAATAGTGTTCAGCTTCCAATAATTACCAATGTGTGTAATTTTACTAGTTTGCCCATGTACTAAAAATTACACTGGGGAAGAGATAAGTCTTTTGGAGCGATGAAAAACCTGTTCACTCTAAGAGAGTGCTACGGGTATCTATCAGGGAGCCATGGACTTTCAGACACTTCAGAGGCTCTTTGGCTTGATTTGATGATCAGAGACAGATGTATTTCACTATTTGGGAAATCCTTTTCATTCAATATGTGAATTCTATAGGCCCAAAAGTTCTACCAGGAAGATACCCAGAACTTCCATCTTTGTCTGAGATGCAAAGTGTTATCATTTGTCAAATACAGTAGAACCTCCATAGTTGATCACCTCCCTACCATGACCACCTCCTTAAGTCAAACTAATTTTCATCAACGTGTTATCATTTGTCAAATACAGTAGAACCTCCATAGTTGACCACCTCCCTACCATGACCACCTCCTTAAGACAAACTAATTTTCATCAACCAGACATCCACCACATGGATATAACAGCAGAGTAGACCTAGTTCCTTATCTTGACCATCTTGCTGTGTTGACTAGTTTGTTACAGGTGGTCAACTTACAGAGGTTCTACTGTATGTGTTTTGGGTACCTTTGTTTTTAAGACCCTGCATTTGGACAATGCTTTGCAAAGTATAAAGTACATATGCACCTCCAGGGATAGTATCAAAATGTAGATTCTGTTTTGATAGAGTGGGAATTAAGATAGGCTATATTCTTTTCTTCCTTTTTTTTTTTTTTTTTTGAGACAAAGTCTCTCTCTATCAATCACACCAGCTAGAGTGCTAGAGCATCACAGCTTGCAGAAACCTCAAACTCTTGGGCTCAAGTGATCCTCTTGTGTCAGCCTTCTGAGTAGCTGCGACTACAGGCACCCACGACAATGTCCTGCTAGTTTTTTTATTTTTAGTAGAGATGGTGTCTCCCTTTGCTTAAGCTGATCTCTAACGCCTGAGCTCAAGGAATCAACTCACTGGCTTCCCAGAGTGCTAGGATTGCAGGGGTGACCCATTGCACCTGGGCAGATAGGTTCTTAACCAGTTCCCAGTGAGGTCAATACACAGCTGGTTAGGGATTCATGGTTATGCTATGCTAGAGGATGTAGTAATAAATCCAGCCTTCCAGTCCAGGAGATGGAGAAGAAGCAAGTAACCAAAGGCCAAATAAATTCTTTTCAAAAAGTGATAAGTACCATGAAAAAGGGTCACCTTGAATGCTCTGGGAAGGTTTCTTGTCTTGGAAGAGGTGACAATTGAGCTAAAATGAGAAGAAGGAAACATGGGGGATGCAGAAAGATAAGCATTCCAGGCAGTGGGCAGAGTAAGTGCAATGGCCCTGGGGTAGAAGCAAATGGGTCATGTTGAAGGAACAAAGAAATATGGGGTGGTCAGAGTGGGTGAGGAAAGGAGCTGCATGGAATAAGATCAGGGATGTAGGGGAGAGCCAGGGAGAATCGGGCCATGGAAACCACAGTGAGGACTTTGGATGTTAATCCATCCATGCTGGGAAACCATGAGACAGCTTAAGTAGGGGCAGCATGAAATGATTTTTTTTCCTAGGGGCTCTTTAGCAACTGTGTGGAGGGCAGATTCTGAAGCAGTAGGAAGGGAAGCTGTACACCAAGTAGAGCTGGGGTCTAGGGGAGATAGGATGAGGATTTCGATGGTGTTGCTAGCAGCAGAGAGGAAGGCACGCTGGATTGAGAGTACGATCTGGAGGCGGGACCAGTGGGCTCGCTCTTCTCTTCGGACACCTGCTGTAGGTGCTGCCTGCTGATGTCACCCTGGCTTCAGGATGACTCGTGACACCTTAGTGGGGAGGTGAGCAAGTGGTCACCATTAGAACATGTGGGTGCTCCAGGAGGGCAAAGGAGAGGCTGTGTTCCCAGGCTGGGTCCCCACATGATCCTGAAAATGTGAACCCCTCTTTCGGCTCAACTTTCTTCTTCTCCTTCTCTTCCCCTTTCCCTTTTCCCTTTCCCTCCTTCCCCCCTTTTTTTCCCCTCCCCCTCCTAGTTAGATGCTGGTCAAATCAGAGTATCTGTATGGATGACATTTCTTCTGTCATCTTTGTCCCTCTGTTAGTTTCTCAAGTGTTTTATGAGTGTTGGGGGAAATCATGGAATGGATTAGTCTGAGACTGGTAAAACACGCCAACCAGGACTCGATCTGTGTTGGTTTAAGAGAGACATTGGGTGTAACAGGGAAGCCCATGAACTCCTTGATTTCTAACCCCACACTAGCTGAGTGGCTTTGGACACATCTGTTGACCTCTGTGTGTCTCTGCTTCCTCATCGATGGAAACTCTACACTGTTGTTGCCAGGATCAAATGAGCTCATGTGTGTCAGGGATGAACACACAGATATGTCTGACTCAAGGCAAGCACTGTATACATTTAGCCATTACTATTACTGCTTTTGCTGTTGTTGTTGTTATTATTATGCTATGACCTGGCTAGTATGCCATGCAATTTTATTGCATCATGGATAAGATTCTTTTTTTCCCTCAACTGATGTATTTATGGTCCATGACCTGTTTTTGGAAGCTACAGAGGTAAAACAAATAGGCTTCAGGGCTCCACACATCTATGTGGAAACTTAACTTCATCATTCACCAACTGTGTGATTTGGTAAAGGGTCATAGACTCCCTGAGCTGAGCCTTAGTTTCTTCTATAAATTCGGGGTAATAATTTTCTTTAAACAACAACAACATTCATTAACATTTGTTGAGCATCTACTTCATGCTTTGCTTTTCTTATATATAAAATGGGGCTAATAATAATACTTATTTTACAAAGTTATTGTGGGGATTGAATGAAGGAAGAATTTAAATCAGCACTTGAACTATAGTTTTTGTGCATAATAACTGAAATTTATTATTGTTATTATTATTAGATATTAAAGTTAGCATTGGAGATGTAATAAATGGGCAAAATATGACCCCTCTCTCCATGAAGCTCTGAGGCTAATGGAAAATGAGACAGGTGAAGGAATATTTGTGATTTGGTAGGACTTAGTACAACAAAAGAGATATGTTAAAGTCAGGGTCACATGGCTTAAAGGAGGGAGTGGGTAATTTTTCTTGAATACGTCATGAAAGATTTTCCAGAATGGAAGGCCATGGGGTAGCATATTGACAATTGAGGCTGTTGTGTGGGGTTGGTGGTGAGAACTGCATATGCACAACGCTATAATCAGATCTATATCTTAACAAGATGACCAGATGACTCAGGCAGTTGGGGATAGATTTGAAGTTGGTGAGACTGGAAGAGTTGCTAGGAAAGTCCAAGTGATGAAAGTAAGTGTGTCCACCAGGACAGTAACAACACGGTAGAGGGGCGATGACAAAGCTCTTACCCGGGACACAGAATATAAGGAGCTGCCATTGAAAGGATTAGGGATAGAGTTGTTACTTACGGTACAGTCAGACCCTCCCCCTATTAACTTTAAAATTCAAGGGAAGGATTACACATCATGTTGCTGAATGACCAGGATACTTCCCAGACCACTGCCGATCATTATCAATGGCATCCACATGCATCTAACAACTACTTATCAATACGTGACTTTTTGCCAGGAGCTGTGTGGGGGTGTCAGAAATATGAATGTAACCCCTACTTCTTTTGGTTGAGCGTCTGATACAGAAGAAGAAAAATTGGAGGAAATTTTAAGAGGTACATACTAGGGTGATGCTAACTGATTTAGTTAGGAAAGGAGCTGTTGAAGAGGTGGCCTTTGCATTAGTATTAGCATTGTGATTCTAAGACATGGAAGCATCCCCTACGGGATGCCAAGACATCGTGGATTTAGGCATATTTTGTGGTCAGTTTCATGTAGAAATCATAGATTATGAAATGCTCTCCATCTGAGATGCTGTAGAAGACATGCTCTGCCCTTTGTGTCAGCCAGAATAAGCCCCCAGAACCTGCGAGTGTGGGACCTTACAGGGTAAATGGGACTTTACAGATGTGACTAAGCTGAAGATCTTGAGATGGAATTGTCATAGATTATCTAAAGGGGCCTTATCTAATCATATGTGTTCTATAAAAAGAAGAGCTTTTCCAGTTAATTGAAAAAAAAAACAATTCACGCATGTATGCTGGTCTTGACGCCTTTCATGTTTTGGAAGTGCAAAACATGTGCAATCCATCCCCCTTGAAGCACCTGCTGTTATCCCATTTTACAGATGAGTAAACGTTGGAAGTCAGGAAGGTTAGGCGCTTTGTCCAAGGCTCCTGAGAGGGTCACCTGGGGCCAGTGTTCCTACCTGTGTCTGCCTCACTCCAAAGCCGTTCTTGTTTCTTAGACCCACACACATCTTTGCCTGACAGCATCATTTTCTTCTCAAGTCTCAGAGAGTCTCTTTCCGTAGTGACCACCAAACACGAGCTGCTGCCCTTAGGTGGCTGCTCCTCTGTGTTGAGGTCTATGTACTAAACTCTGCTTTCAAATTTTGTTTGGTTGAGTCTGTCACGCCAGACAAAAATTGTGTGACCTAGCTTGTAGTGGCTTTTGCCACGAAGGTATCATTTACCAGGGAGTGTATTTCACTGCAGTGTTATAGATCTCTTCACTCAAGCGGCTGTCTAGCACGTTGAATAGTCTTTCATCTTGTCAAACACATCCATGCGCCTTTCTACAGCTTTCCCAGCCAACGTATACACACCTAATCAATCTAATGCTGCTGTCTCAAGACTTTCAAACCCCAAAGCACTGCCCCAACCACTTTCTTAAAGAGACGATCCCTTCTCATTGAAATAATTTCTGCGCACTGCCCTCGCAGAATGTCTTCTTATTAGCAGACACTTTCAGGGTGGTGGAAAGGAAGACTGTACTCAGATGTTTTGTAATTGATATGTAATGTTTGTGCACACTGGTGGAGATGTGTGATGCTTTGTTACAAGAATGTAATGATGTAAGAAAGTCTAACAATGGAGTTAGGATAATTAGGGTATTCCCTTCACCTCAAGGGCTTATTATGTCCATGTGTTGGGAACGTTTTAAATCCTCTCTTCTAGATTTTTTTTTCTTTGAGACAGAGTCTACTCTGTCACCCTGGCTAGAGTTCCGTGGCATCATAGATCACAGCCACGTGGAACTCTTGGGCTCAAGAGATCCTCTTGAGTAGCTGGGACTACAGTTACCTGCCGCAACACTGGCTTCTTTTTTTGTTTTAGTAGAGATGGGATCTCCCTCTTGTTCAGGCTGGTCTCGAGTTCCTGAACTCAGGCAATCCACCCACCTCTGCCTCCCAGAGTGCTAGGATTACAGGCATGATTCTTTTCCAGCTATTTTGAAATATTCAGTATGTTGTTGTTAACTATAGTCACCCTACTATGCTATCAAACACTGTAACTTATTTCTTCTACCCAATTATGTATTTGTACTCTTTATCCTACCTCACTTCATCCCTCCTGTACCCTCCCACACTCTTCCCAGCCTCTGGTGCCTGCCTCACTCGCATGGCTAGTAGCTCACTTTGGAGAACCTCTTGTCACAAGAGGAAGACACATGGCTTATTGCCTCTCCTGTCTTGCAGACCACAAGCACGTATGCACATCACTGAGTTAGGTCTTGCTAATGTAGTCTCGTGTACTCATTGCATCGACATGAAGGTCTGTGAGCTGATATACACTTGCCATCTTGTGGCATCAGAACTCGCCTAGCATCTCAGGCTCACTTACGACCTCCCACTGAACCTGTCCCTGCACTGTGCGTGCTCCCGTGGCACTAGTTGGCATTATTTCATGCCTTTGTATTTAGGTCTGTGCCCTCACCTTGTCCTGAATTATCTGCTTCTCCTGATCTGATGAGCAAATCCTCACCCTCCAAACTCAGCTGAGATACCCTTCTTCATAGATAGTCCTTCTTGCATATCCCAAAGTGAATTGCTCTCTCCCCAACACCCTAAGGGGCCTTGTCTGCTCTTCTATTATGTATTTTTATAAAATGGTGGTATATATCTTATCTATCCCTCTGAGGCACATTGTAAAAGTAGCCCCCTGTTCTTTAGACCCCTACTTGTGGAAAGCCATGTAACTTTGCAAAGCCCTCCCACTTTAGCTTAGATTCAGCAATGTGACCAGTAAGATGTTACCAAATGTGATGCAAACAGTGGCTTGCAAAGTGCTGAGTCCATTTGGCTTGCCCTCTCTCACATATTTTAGCCATTGCCATGGGAACGTCACCAGTCTAGCCCACTAGAGCAGTGGTTCTCAACCTTTCTAATGCTGTGACCCTCTAATGCCATGAGTTCCTCATGTTCTGGTGACCCCCAACCATAAAATTATTTTCGTTGCTACTTCATAACTGTAATTTTGCTATTGTTATGAATTGCAATGTAAGTATCTGATATGCAGGATGTATTGTCATTGGTTGCAACCCACAGGTTGAGAACTGCTGCATCGGAGAATGAGAGCAGGACCAGCCTTCCCACTTGCCCCACCCAGCCAACAACTTTAGTCAACCTTTAAGCCTGTGAGCACAGCCAGGCAAGATGAGCAGAGCTAACAAGCCAACCTCCTCAAGACACACAAGAAATAAATACCTTCTATCATACATTATTGAGATTTTGTTTATTAAGCAGCATTATTATGGCTATTAGGTGACAGATACACTCTCCTGCAAACCTATATTCTTCTTTTTTTTTTTTTTTACCCCCCGCAGTTTTTTTTGGATGGGGCTGGGTTTGAACCTGCCACTTCCAACATATGGGGCCATCGCCCTACTCCTTTGAGACATAGGTGCCGCCCAAACCTATATTCTTCTTAAGGGTAGACATTGACTCTGTCATATTTGGGTCCTCAGGGGGCAAACCCTTGGTAGGAAGTCAATAAATACTTGTTGAATTGAAAGCAAAAATGATTTTCAAATTCTGTACACAT
Source organism: Perodicticus potto (assembly GCA_963574655.1). Classification (NCBI taxonomy): domain Eukaryota; kingdom Metazoa; phylum Chordata; class Mammalia; order Primates; family Lorisidae; genus Perodicticus; species Perodicticus potto. The sequence continues at coordinate 18,272 of CAUYRH010020447.1, read as the reverse complement.
GATAGCAACTGTGAATTACTAACACTTCATCTGGGGCTTTTGTTACATGGGAGGGGGAACTTAACATTTTTCTCTATAACTCTAAATTGATCTTTCATTTATGCCTACATGGAAGAAAACTCCACTTTAGAACAGTTTTGCCGATCCCCATGCAAAGCATAACTCTCCCCTAAACCATGTTTGGTATGAAATAATAATTAAAATCTCTTGTTTTCCATTGTAAATAAACTACTTATATTTAAATTGCATATGAACTTTATGGACACCCTATATTACTTAAGGAAACTGTGAGCAGTGAACCAGGTGAAGGGCAGAGATCACTCACAAGTTAATTGTCATCCCTAAACCAGTTCAATCAAAGGGGATTGTGAGGAAGCCAATAGATAAAATGATTGCTATTTTGAAAAATCAAAACAAAGCTTAGAAAAAAAAATTTTTTTTCTTGCCAGCCCTGTGATTTAGTGATAGACTGTGGATTTTTCAATTGCACTTTTTGTTTCTCAGTGTGGCATTCTCTGTTTAAATTTGAGATTTGCTGCAAATGGATCCACACAAAGAAGGCACGGATCACATAGGTAGATGTGTGCTCTGTTTTAGCCTTTCTTCTTAATATCAATAATATATAGGAATATATATGTAGACACACACAAACACATGCATAAATGCACACATGTATTTGAATCCGTGAGGATGGAAGGAGGTAAGTCACTTCAACCTTTAAGGCCCTTTGACATTCACAAGGTGCTAAAAGTCAGCTGGGGTCTCAGCTCTGATGAATTTGCATCTCTTTGAATATGATGCTTGAAAAACCCCAGCGATAGATTAAATTTTGCCAAGGAGAAAATGAGAGAGAGGCTTCCATCTCTCAGGTCTGCTGGGAGGATCTTTATGGTTGATTTACTTTTTTTAAATAAATGTTTCTTTATGTGTTTCCTTCAGTTCCTGCCCAGGCTGCCTCTATCATACAAGCTGTAACTTCTGCCAGTCCTATCAGCCAGCCAACAGTAAGTCAACCTGGTTCCGAGTACAAGGTGAAGGGATATTTCAATCTAAGCTGCATATACCTTCTGTGTTTTCTGATTAAAATTTGCAAGCAAACCTTGGAAGAAACTCTACCTGACATGACTTCTAAAATAATTTATGCTCTTTGCAAGCCTCGAATGTAGGGATTGATTTTGGTGCCTGTCACTATATTTCAGATGATCAAAAATGGATCAGGGCTTTTAAGTGAATTTAATGACCAAAGATGATGCTTCAAAAAAAAAAAAAATCACTGAGGATAAATAACAAAATTCCTTGTCTAAAATCACAGAAGAGTACTATTTTTTTTCTTATGAAAATGGCCCCTATTAATTCTCAAAAATTCGAAAAATGCAGAAATAAAAAAGGAGAAAAAAATCACTCATCATAAAACAAGCCAGAGAAATCCATTGTTACCACATATGCATATATTGTTCCAGTTTTATCTGCCTTTGTGTTTTTTAATATAGGTAAGCACATACATGTGATACAAGTACAATTGTGTTTCCTGATTTCTTATCATTTGCAATGATGATGATAATGATGATGATATTTGAGCACATTTGATCAGGAACTTTTTAAGTACTGTGCATCTATTGCCTTGTTTACTTATCAAAACAACCCTATATGATGGGCTTTATTATTCCCCTGTATATAGAAGCAAGTAATTTGCCCAAGGTCACACAGCAGAATATTGGAGAGCCATGACTGAAATGAAGAAAATCTGATTCCTACACCATATGCCCTTAATCACTACACTATGACATATGCTTTTTAAATGTTATTATAAAGTAATCACACACACGTGTGTAATTTTATATGTAAAAATTTTTAGTGGTTGTATAATATATCAGAAAACTCTACTTACCATATATTCACATTGCATTTGATGCAAGTGTACCCTCAGGAGGGAGGGGTGCAAACTGGCAATCCTGTACTATATAAATAATCTCTCATCTTTTAAAGCTATTTCCCTGTTTCTCGGGCATCAAGTGGTATTATAATTCACCTTCTTTAACCACATTCTGTGGTAGAGTTGAAAACCATTTCATTTCTCATTGGATAGACCTGGGTTTGAATCTCAGCTCTGCAGCTTAACTGCCAATATTTTCTTGGACAAATTCCTTAATCTGTGTTTAAGGCAAAGTAGGGAGCTGTGAAAATTAAATAAGATATCATGGGTTTAAACTGTTTAGCACAGTTGCTGACACATAGGGAGTGGCTAATATCTAGTAATTCTTTTCATTATTAATAATAATTTATAGTAGCTATAATGTTTTGAGCAATATAGTCAATTATGTGACCATAAATTATCTGAGTCAATCCTCATCAACCCAATAAAATAAACATCAATTATTGTCCCTGATAGATGAGACTGAGAAAGGTTAAGTGATTTTCCTAGGTGAGGTCTGATGTGCCACTGAAAGACCTGATTTCAGAGGCCACACTCTGAGGCACTTTGACACACTGAGGCTCAGTCATGAAGTGGCTTAGTAATTCTGCCAAGGAGTTTAAGTCTAAACAGGGGCACCTAAGGGAAGGTGTACGAGTTTTTCCCCTAAATCTGTCTTCTGTAGCATCCAACGTGGAGGATGTACAGACAGAGCAGGACTGGAATAGGGAGAATAAAATATGGGGCTGTTACTGGAATCAGGTAAGACATGACAAAGCAAATATGAAAGAATGATAATGGAGTAGTAAAGAAGCAGATGGTTTCAAGAACTATGTTGGGGACAGAGGTTAATGCTGTGTGAGGGACTAGGAAGAAAGGATAATAACACACTTGGGTTTTTGTTTATGGAGTTGTGCAGGTAAAGCCAATAAGTTCATCCACAAATAGAAGAATGTCCAGGGGAAATGGTCAGCTTAGTTTTGAATACTTTGACACTAGATTCCTAGCAGATTCAGATGGAACTCACCAGGCAGCAGTTGAATGTAGATATCTGAAGCTGAATTAGCAAACTAGATTTGTATGTTTTCAGCAAACTAATGGTATGTGTAAATAGAGTGTCAAGAAAAGGAAACTGAGACTGGAACATGAGGAAAACATATTTAAGGGATGAACAGAGGCTGTGTGGTATATAAGTCAGGATGAGATAGGCTATGCTGCAGTAACAAAAAAAGCTCAATATCTGAGTGGCTCAGCACAAAAGAAGCTCATTGCTTCTGCACCCAAAATGTGATAATGGTTGACAGGGGTTTTTCATTTAGTGACTCAGGGAACCAGCATCCCTCCATCTTAGGACCCAAACCTATCAACCATTAGCTTCTAAGAGCCTTGAGAGAGGGAAGGAACAAATATGACAACTCTTCGCTGCCTTAATAGAAGAGATAAATATCACTTTCAGTAAATGCAGGCCATGCCCTGGCTAAAAGGAGGCTAGGAGGGATCGTGTGGGAAGGAGAAATGATACAGTGGATGATCCACTGCCAACTCAGGTGGATTCCCAAAATCAATATGTATTTTAAGACTATCTAGGTAATATTTGTCATAAGTAAATATTGATATCACAGCTGACGCTGGTATGAGTTATATGTACTTAGCAGTTCCATCATGGGAAGCAAGCAAGCCACAAAAGACAGAACAAGAGCTAGTACGATTGTCCCAGCAGCAGAGGATATAGAAGTGGAGCCCAGTTGTGTGGGAAACCTGGTTGAGGGAAGATTCATGCACCAGCAGTCTAGGTAACAGTTAAAGTCAGGATTTTGATCTGTTCAAATGATCCTGATACAGCAAGACTCTAGAACCAGCCAAGCTGTCTCAGAGTCCTTAAACCATCAGAGACCAAGACATGGGGAGAATGCCAGAAGTTCATTTTTCCTGAAAGGCAGAAACTCATTTCAACAAGTGTCCACTGATAATGCTGAATGCACGTATATCAGACATGAGGTTTTATGTTGTACGAGCCTTGGGCATCACCCATAAGGTGGGTGGGACCCTGCTTTGGCTGGAATTGGGTCAGGTTGTGAGCAGGGAAGAATCTTAAGGCTGAAGGAGACAATCCTGGTGAGAGGACCTGAGGAACTTCCACAGACTCATGCTTGGCTGCTTCATCTCAGCCTTGCTTCTGGTTGGTCTCTGTAGCAATGACTTACGTTATTGATACAATGGTTCAGGCTTTCATTCCTCTTCTGCAGAAGTCAGTTTTCTGATTTCTGAGTGGGGAGGGAACAGTGGAGTAGGTGATCCATGAAGTCCCTCCCTCTTCTGAATCTATTAATCTGTAATTAATTGAGATATTGTAAAGCGCAGCACACATTAATGTATGTGGTTACACAGGCTGTTATTTTTATTAATCACAGATCACCCTTCCCCACAGACTGAGTTAGTGGCACTGACTGGAGGTTTAGAAACTCATTATGAGGATGCACTTAGAAGGGGGATATCGAATCAAAATAAAACTTCTCATCAAATTTAATTGAGATTCTCTACCTGAGTGAGGGAGTTAAGAGCAATTCTCTAGTGTGTGCTGAGAGTTAAGATATGACATATCATTGGTCATAACTATGGCTGATGACGTTAGGAAAACATAATTGCTCAAAGCATTTGGAGGTAGAGAGTTCCTTCTTACCAGCACTGTCTTGCTTTGGGGACTAGCTAGCAACAGTTCAGCAAATCCTCCTGGAAGAGGCTGAAGGCTAGGTTCTGGTGGAGGCTTGTCAATTAGAGGAAAGTTCCAAGAAGGGAGAGTGAGGAACAAAAGGAAACCAGGGCCAGCAATGATGGAAGTGCGCTGGGGCAGGAAGGCACACAGCACTCTGCAGCCAGCAGCATCCTTTTCCCTCCACTTCCAGCCAGCTCGAGACCTTGCAGGGCTAGGGAGAGGAAGGAGGAGATGAGGCTGTGAGAAGGTAAATGGCTTACAATTGGCCACATAATGGGTAGGTAGAGGGTCCGAGCTAGAAGTTCAGGCTCTTGGCTGAGCAGGCGGCACCTCTGCTTTGCTGTCTGATCGTCACTGTTGCTGCCTCCGTCTGCTCTGCCCTCTGGGATGCCTCCCTCTGTGCCGCTCCTGTGACCTGTGTGGCTGCCCTCAGATGTCCTCTGCTCTCCTCTTCCTGTGGTTCTTCCTAGTGATATTACTTGACATCTGCTTCTATTTGCTAGGAACTCTAATAATTGCAGCAATCTTGTTTATTCCTCAGCACAACTCCACAAAGACTTCTCTGAAGTACAGAAGGGTAACCTGTGTGCCTTGTATCACAGCAAGTCAGTGACCTGATCAGAATTTGATAGACCAATCTATCACTCGTAAGCTACATGCTTCTGTGTAGCCAAAGGAGGCAGCTTTGGTTTGAGACTTTATAAAGCAAGGACTTCCCCTCCCAGGTATTATTTGTTTGGAGATGCAGGATATGGACCAGATCAGGGAGGAGAAAGACCAAACAAGGTCCTGGGCTGAGAACACATAAGAGGCACACAGATCACAGCACGGGGGTGGAGGTGGGGTGATAAAGCAGCAGGGCCAGGCTCGGAGGCTGGGAGTTCTGGAGAACAGCTGGGGAAGTGGATACAGAGATGCACAGCATCATGGAAGCTGGTGGGCCCCAAAGGGTGTTCAGTAAAGAGTTGTAGACTAGAAGGAAGAAGGGAGAAAGGGAAGAAGGAACAAAAGGGAAAGGTGGTGTCCTCAGACCCCTGCTTAGTACTCATGCCACAGTAGGACTCGGAGACAGGACACTTATCACTTAAAATCTGTTCTCCTATCTTTCTTTAAGGCTGCATAGTATTCCATGGTATACATGTACCACAATTTATTAATCCATTCATGGGTCAATGGGCATTTGGGCTTCTTCCACGTCTTAGCAATTATGAATTGGGCTACTGCAGAGATATCTTATCTAACAGCTCTGAAGTACAAGGAAAGCAAAAAGGAATTCAAACATTTTCCCTCAAAACAGCTTTCCAAGTTTTTATTTTATTCAGTTATATCCTCTAAATGAAATTATTCCATGGTGTAAAATATTAAGTTAAATATAAAGGCACTTTGGAGCAAAAATATAGGACCAAGCTGAGAGTTCCAATTTGCATGTGGTACTATGCAATTATTTTTATGACCTACTTTCATACATTTTTAATGTGACATAAAATAAACGCTGTTGTCAGAACTTCTCATCCTTCCTACAATTCTGAAGCATAGCTGGTGGCCTCCCAGAAAAAGAGCCCTGTTCTCATCAACTGGCAGAGCATCCCATCCTCAAATCCACAGCCTCTACATTTAAAGCACAAGATAGAACAGGCACGGTGGTTCAGACCTATAATGCTGGCACTTTGGGAGGCTGAGGCAGGTGGATTGCTTGAACTCAGGAGTTTGAGACCATCCTGAGCAAAAGTGAGACCCCATCTCTACCAAAAATAGAAAAACTAGCCAGGTATTGGGGCAGTTGCCTTTAGTCCCAGCTACTTGAGAGGCTGAAGCCAGAGGATCTTTTGAGTCCAAGAATGTGAGGTTGCTGTGAGCTATGATCCCAGAGCACTCTACCCAGGGGCACTCTACCCAAGTGAGACTCTGCCTCAAAAAATAAAAATAAAAAAAAATAAAAGCACAATATAGACATCTTCCCTTTCTGGTCACCTCCTCTCAAGCAATCCTTCACATAGCAAAAGGCTGTTGAGAGCCAATGTGTGCAAGCTCTGCCAAAAATATACATTTGCTCTTCATTCATCCACTTAAAAATGTTTCCACTCCATTTAAATTCTTTGAATCTTTAAAAAAAATCCACAATGACTTATAATTTTTGTTTGTTATGATTAGACAGCAGCAATCGCTTTCACATCAGTGCCTTTGGGTAGGTCTCCACATCACCCTTATCTGCCCTAACCCTGACCTCCCAGGCCTGGGGCTGGGGGTTACCATACCTGCAGCTGAATGTCAGCTGTGGAGGTGGTAAAGCCTACAGGTGAGGAACAAGCACGTGACACTCGTTGGGGTTCCCAGTACTGTTTGTAAAGGACTTCAGCAGTCTAGCCTGAGAACCTACGTTGCTCCTGTAAAGAGTCTATGGAACAGGGTGTTCCAAGCATAAAATAATTCCTCCTGTCTTTTCTTGGAAACATTTACCATTGGTAAGTTCAGGTGAAATGGTCTCATTACTTTATGTTCATCCTTTTACAAAGAGCTCTTCGAATCTATTTCTAGGTCTAGGTCATTTTCAACTGGTATAACTTAATATTAATTTTTCCCAAATAGTTTTGACAAAATCACATGGTTTTCATAAGAGTTTCCTTGCCTTTCTTCTTTTCTTTAAACTTAAAACTGTATATAGATTTATCATTGATACAAAACATAAAAATCAACAGTGGCCAGTACTTCTCTTGAGTCACTCATAACTGCGTATAAAATTGCTAACATATTTTCTGGCTGTGCTCTTTATAATCATTGGTTCATGATCACTGGTTAGTATCATTGGTTTCACCAAAAGGATCACCTTTATGCTGAGAGCTGGAGCAACCAACTTACTGCCAACAGAATGGGGGGAGGGGGGTCACGAAGCTGCAGCCCAGCCAGGGAGACCTGTGTTATCTGCACACTGCTGCAGTTACACAACACAGACATCAGTCTGAAACAATGTCAGGATGCAAAGCCCAGCACCCGTCATGCACTGCAACCCTTCCTAACTTCATGCTGCTGAAGAGGCCTGGCTGCCTAACGGTGCATCGGTGCTTCTTTCTGCTGTGAGAAATGTACTCACCCCAAGGAGTAGAGGCGACACTGCTTGCTGCGGATTTGATGAGCTAAGCCAAACCTGTCGTCAAGACACACTGACCAGGGCTTCTGTGCAGGGCTGGAATCAGTAGCCAGGCTGTCTGTATTCATGTGATCGCATGCAATCTGGAAGGATTGGAAATCAATGTGAATAATTTAAAACCCTGGATGATAAATGGCAGATAGGGACTTCCTGCTTCCTCAGTCCCTGAAAACCATAATAGGAGAGTTATATCCTTCTTTCCTAACTACTCCCCTCTCCAGGGAGCCACAAGACTGCTGTCAAATGTCTGAAGGGATTTCAATTCCCAGATAATAAGTAACCTCATGGACCCATAGACAGACTTGAAGGGGAGACAAGAGCTGCTACAGCCAAGTGCCCAGGGCGTACAGGAGAGAACAAAGCTAGAGCCAAGACGGGAGGGATGGGGCCAGACAGGCTTTGCAGAGATGTCTGTGAGGATGGACAGAGGTGGACCCAGAGGCTCAGACCAAGGGCATTCCTGACACAGAGGACAGTGACCACAAAGCACAGAAGTCTCTGTTACTCACAGTGGCTCTGCTACAAGATGTGAGATACAATCACAGGCACAGATCTCAGAAGGATACTCGCAAGATTATTTACCCCTTATTTCAGGCAGATAAGGTGGGGCCACTAAGGTCCAGAAAGGTGGCAGATGTTACCAAGGTAATAGCTGATCACGGGTCAAGTGAAATTAATGGCAGTGCCTGCTGAGGAGACAGCCTCCTCTATGATGTGCGGCTCTAATGAGCTTCCTCCTGAGGAAGGAGGGCAAGAGCCCCGGGCAGGAGCCTCTTCCTGAGCTAACCAAAGCACTTCTCTGAACTCATCCATCAAAATTAGATAAGAAAACCAAATGGAATGTATATCTAAGTCAAGCAGAAGCAAGTCTCTAACTTCAACTGCACATTGAGCAGAAAAACACTTCACAAGGGATTCTGACTCGTGTTTGACGCTGGCTCATTTTGCATGGCTGAGGCTGTTGGAAACAAAGAAAATAAGTGCCGTGGACAAGACATTTACCTTATTGAGCAACGGGATTTCCCCCAAACCCTTGGAACTCTCAGAGTCATCATGATGCTCTGTGAACGCAGCAGCTCCTGCCAGCACATCATAGATAAAAGACCACTCCAGATGTTTTGAGGTTCGCTGCTTTCATTCATTGGAAAATGGAACAGCAAGCAATATTCCTCTTAAGCAGACATCCTAGGCTTGCCTAATCCTTTTATTTAACTGACTTTCCAGACTTTTAATGTAAGAAAAGCATATTACGTAGAGCCTGTTTAACTAATACAGCATCTGCATGACTCTTGCTGTAACCTAGGGCCTGCCTGGCAAAATCATCCTGGCCCTATTTACCAAAAGTTCCAAAATTTTAAGGGCCACTAACTGTGACACAGTCTTTTGCTAGGATTTGGATGTCTCAGAGGAAAGATGAAAAAGTTAAACCCTTATACAGTAGAACCTCTGTAAGTTGACCACCCAAAGCACTGTCACAAACTGGTCAACATAAGGAACTCGGCCTGCTGATACGTACATGTGGTGCATGTCCAGTCTATGAAAATTAGGTGAACTTAAGAGGTGGTCAGTGCAGGGAGGTGGCCAACTATGGAGGTTCTACTGTATATTCTTTTCCTTCAACCCAAGTATCTTTCTACTTCTCTATTTCCAACCACTGTTTAAAGGGAAAAATGGTAACAGAAAATGGAATCAAATCTTTTCTCAAGCATCTACTACAGAAGACACTTATTAGCTGAGTGCATCAGCATGTTAATTTGTACAATTCATCTTCTACTATTCTCCCACAGATAAATGGAAATTATGTCTTTGCCTGCCCACCTCCTATTCCCCACTGACCCACTCAAGGGAAGGTAAGTGGCTAACCTAATTACTCAGGGCTCAGAGTCTTCATTGGGCCAGTTCGACTAGTGGGAAGATTACTATGTCTTAAACATTGGTACTTTCTGTAGCACCCAGCTCCATGCCTTGCCTCCAGCAGGAAGTTACCTAATCCAGGGCAGACCTGTGGGCCCCCAGCGCAGGCCTGGACTTCAGAAGCCTGAGCCATTGCTCCAGGGAAGCTTCCCAGTTTTTCTTAAGGGGGCATATGATTCCCATTTGCTGTTGCTCTTTGTGTGCTTTTCTCCCTCTCATGGTAGATCAGGATGTGGATGTTCACCAGTTCTTGTTCATCACTCCCTCCTAACACCATCAAAGCCCAACTCTAGCCTTTTCCACAGTTTTCCTCAAAGAGTGGTCCTCCTGGATGAGAATCACCTGGGAGGTACTTAAAATACAGATTCCTGGGTCCCACTCCAGATCTGCAAAAGCTGACTCCCAGGAACATGCATTTTAATACACTGTCCTAGGTGATTCTTAGACAGATGGTCCTGTGGGTATACTGGAGGCCTTTTGTAAAGCCCCAACAAAATGTTCCAGCCTGATCACACTTGTGCCATAGCAAATTAAGAAAAGAAGCTATTCCTGGGGCTAGAGCTTTATACTGAAAACAGCAGCCCCTTTGACCCTACCCCTAACAAAGGGCCAAAGGGGTTAGCATAGATGACTAACCAGAGGCCTCCAGGGTCAGTAAGTATTAAGGGCCAAGAGTCAGGGCTCGGAGGTCCAGCTGCTTCTCCTTGGCCAAAGTCAAAGACTAGCATTTTATTCTGTTCTACTTTAAGCATTTTTAAGTATTCCACAGATTTCATCTTGCATATATATATATATACCTACTGGAGAGACATTCTTTTTCATTCAGTCTCTCTGATAATATTCGCCCTTCTCTCTAAGCTCTAAAATAAAACACAGGAGTTATTCAGTTTTAACCATTTATTAACCATCTCATTGATAGACATTAGCTTTGAAAACAACTAAAAGTCCATAAAATTCTGCTCCTAAAAATTAATTAAATATTGATTTTTTTTAAAACTTTCTAGCTAAGATTTATGACCAGGGCTTCAATAAACTCTCTTGCAAGCAAAATAAGTGAGGGCAAAAACTTCTAGCTAAGCTCCAATGCAACTAACCATGTTCTCTGTCTAATTTCTCTTTGTAATTTTAGCCATATAAAGCAAATTAGGCCTGGACAAAGGTAAATAAACTCCAGAGAAAAAATATTTTCTGAATTTTTTTTAGTTATTTGAACTAAAGGGATATAACTTATTTCTGTTTCATTCTGTATCCCAAAAGCTTACATAGCATTTCTGCCAAGGCATAAGTAGAATCTGGCAAAGGAAGCTCTAAAAATTTTGGAACTTTTGGCAAGAATCGATTCAATGATCAACTGTATATTTATACGGTACCATTATTTTTGAAAAGCTCAAGGGCAGAAGTGTATATTTTATTGTTTTTGTTCTGAGATGTGTGTGGGGGGGGCAGTAAATATAATAGATATTACTGTTGGAAAGTTGTAGTCCAAGTCTCCAGAGCCTGGGTTCTGAGGGCATTCTTACAAATAGATATGAAGACCAGGCAGATGGATGGATGGACAGAAAAACAGACGTTTAAAAACATTTCTTTTACTTTTTAAAAAAACACCATTGCTTAGATTAATTTTGTACTGTGAGGCATGCTTCCTGGAGGCATATGGTTTGGGGGTTGACATAAAAAGCTGAATCTGGAGACTTCCCTTTAGAACAGAGCACCATGTTTGCGACTTAACCATTTCATGTCAGCGACCGTGTATCATCTGCTGCAGAATTTTGCCTTTCATGTTAGGAAAAACAATAATACCTCCTTAAACGGAGCTTGAAGTTCTGCACACTCTAGCCAAATACCACATCCTCTGGTCTACTGTTTCACTAAGAAATGCACAGCCTCAACCATGCCTCCAAGGTCACTGCAATGGACACATACAGGGGTACCACGCCCACTTCTCTCTATTGCTAGGCTACCCCATGCTCTGTGCCTCTGTTCCCAAGCTCCTTGGGCCTTGAAAGCCTTCCTCGCCCATCTGTACACTCCCTGTAAGAGAACACATAACTCTCACACCCTTGCCATTTACCGGTGTGTGAGAACGTTTTCTTTCGGTTCGACATCCCGGTGCCCAGCACAATCAGGCCACAGAGCAGGTGCTCAACAAATACCTGCTGAATTGAGGAATGAATAAATCAAGGATGGTCTTATCAAATGCTGGGCCTTGCTGTACAAGCTTGAACACAGATTGGAGAGAAATAATTTTTTAATATATATTTTAAAAAGTAGCATAAGAGAATGGGGGTGGAATTCACTTTAGTAACTTCAGAGGTTTTATTTTTTTCTTGCCCATTATGACTCACTTCTGCGAACTGTGAAAATTTTAGGCACAGTGACTCTAATATTCTGCCAGTTTTGCAAGCTTTCATTGTCAAGATGAGTTCTACATGAGGCATAAGCCACAAAGGCAGCCAAAAAAAGCTCCACATTACATAGAGAGGGGGAGGGAGCACTGGTTAGTGAAAGATTCTGATTAAGAACCACTTAGTGTCACTTTGGATGGCTCCCACCTGCTGGCCTCCTAGTAACCCAGAAGGACATCGAAGCACAGTCCCTTACTTGGATAAAATGACCCTGATTGTAAACCCATTGTGAGGTCTGGAACTTTAATTCATTCTTTCTGGAAGACAAAAACCCTTCTAGTGAGCTTCAACAACCAATTCTCTATTCTTGCAGTCATCAAGCTGAGTAATAGTTGTACGTCCATTTCTCTGCCTTCACGGTTTCTTTATCAGATCCTTGGGAGCAGAGACTGTATTTCCCCAGGGCCTAGCACAATTCCTGGCCATGTGTAGACTCTCAAAAACACTTGGCTAACAACAATTCTATCCTATACTGTGCACAGTACAAGTGCACAGAATTGGGAAGGAGGGAACTTAGAAATAGTCTGATACAATCTCCTCCATTTCAGGATTAGAACAAGAGCCAGAGAAGCAAAGTAAATTGCCCAGGTTCGTAACATCAGATTACATCATCGCATCGTGGGATGCTGCCTTTTTTTTTTAGAATTTTTGTCCTCTCAGCCCTTAGCAGAGGGGAAAGATCCAAGAGGGGTCTAAAATGACTATTTCATGTCTCAAGAGCGTCTTCTAAGTAAATTTACCTTTTATTTTATAGAACATTAATGTGAAATATATATGTATATGTATATATATATATATATATAATGAAATTTGGAGGCTTCCCCTAGGAAAATTTATCTGGGGTGGGGGCTCAAGCCCACAGTTCTCGAATTCAACTCATAAATTCAACACCTCTTGTTTTTCTCTGGGACGTTTAAGGGCTTTTTGAAGTCACAATTAAGAGGCCCAAATTCTTATCTCCCATGTAAAACCCAATTGCAAAATTAAAATTTCAGTATTTTAATTAAGTCTATAAGTCTACCAAATTAATTTGCCACAGCAAAATAAGGAAAAATTATGTGCAGCCCAGGGACCACTTCATGCCATCCTTCATAATTAATTCAAGAAGCTTTTATTCCCATGTTTGGGTGACAAATATTAAAATCCTCACGATTATCTGACTGCATCATAAAAGAAATGGGACTTTCTTTTACCCCTAAACTAGCCTCCTAAAGATGTAAAAATATATTCTCCCCCATGCATGAGCGAGGTTGGGGATGAGAAGTGGGATGCCAAGAGCCCAGCTGAAGGAAGATTTAAAGAATTCAGGATCCCCCTGCACCACCAGCCCCACCGCACAGCTCCCCCAGTGGGCCTGTGTCAGCTCACAGGCAGTCTGAACTCCTAATTTACTAGCACCTCTCAGTTCAGGGCTAACTATCCCCGGGGCCTTGATTTCCTCTTCTGTCTCTCTTACCCCCAGGACCAGGCAACTTGAGAACGGAACCTCCTGATTAACGTGTCAAGAGCCATAGACTCTGCTTAATGGACAGTCTCTTTTCCTGCTTGGGGCACTGGCTTGGCCTTCAGCTGGGCAGAAGCTGCCACAGTGTGTTAAGTCACTAATAACGGTCGGCACTCAGTAATGATTTAAGCCGCTCTAAGGACACAGAGCCTTTGGATTCATTAACTTCTCAGCACACTGCCTGCAAAGTCTGCTCTGCTCTCTTACCTAGCACGTCCCTGGCTGCCAAGCATCTGTGGCAGAAGAGTGAAAAGGCAAATTCTTCCAAATACAAATGGAACTTGAGCCTCCAGATGATGGTTTTGTTTTGTGACACACTTCACTGCCTACTCACGGGGACCAATCTGTCGCTTCAAATGGTTTTCCAAGGCGATTTTCTAAAGTGGATCTTTAAAACACTATGGGATGAATCATTAAAATATTTCAGGTTGATGATACTCCTGGAAGGAAGAAGACGCCAGAGCAAATGGAAGGCATCTCTTCTGCCTCCAGTGAGGGGATGAAATAAGCTGGAGTGGCTCAGAAATCACCGCGCCATAAAGTCCCTATCAGGAGTGGCTGAGAACCTCCCCAGCCCCTTACTGACAAATCCTTGTTTCAGAGGGGCCATCTAAACCTCAAACCCACGTGAGCCTGAAACACAACCTGGGTGGTGCTGATGTATCTCAGGAACCTCCAGGCTTCTTCATCCAGGGACTGAGCGGGGCCTGCCCAAGGCTGGAGATGGATATGCCACCGGGGACCCTGGGAGAGACAGAACACAGGGAGCGTAAGGCACTAGGAGTTTGGTGGGGAAGGGGAGGACACAGGAGAGGGAGGCAAGGCTGTTTCCACTGTCGGCAAAACAAACACATGTGCACACAGGCTCAGGCGCTCTTAGGAAGCTGCTGTCATTTAGGCCACGTCAGTTATAGGGAGACAAATGGGGCCTGAGACATCCCAGCTCCCAGGTTAAGCATGAGATTGCAAAGGCCTTGGGGACTGTCTGGCTCCAGACTCCGTATCAAAGGCAAACTTCCCTTGACCCCGTCACATCTCCCTTAACTGTGGCTTTAAATTACGTGAGGTTACTCCCTGTTCAGAAGAAGAACCCCTTATCCATTACAGTTTCCCAAAGCTTAGAGCTTCGAGGATATGTGCCTCCCCCCTTATAAGTGGGAGCTAAATAACATGTGTACATGGACAGAGAATGTGGAATGACAGACACTGGGGACTCCGAAGGACGGGAGGGTGGGAGAGGAGGGGAAATGAAAATTACTTCATGGGTGCGATGTACATGATTCAGGTGAGGGACACAACAAAAGCTCAGACTTCATCACTACACAACATATCCGTGTAACAAATGTGTACTTAAATTTATATAAATAAAACAGAAAAGAAGTTTGGGGGAAAGTATGTGCCTCCTTAGAGACTGGTTTTGTAGGTTACAGCACTATAGTGCTGGAGGCTTGTCTTTGTGGAGAAGAAATTTTCAGGGCTCTTGGTTATCCTTTTCAGTACAGAGAGACGGTAATGCCATCTGGTTGCAGGGTGAGGACCAAAAGCTGTCACCTCCAGGGCTGGAAAGGGTGGCCTTCCAACACTGTGAGGCAGCCTCCACCTTTTAGCAGGAGACAAGAGGAGCTCCCCTGACCAGAGGGGTTGGAATGACCTTCACAACTCATTCCCCAACCCCCAATCTTTTGCTGCGAGGATGGGCAGATGAAGGGTTGGGAAAGCCAGTGGTCTGGAAGAAGCAAAAATAGAAACCCCTCCCATCAAAAGGAGGCCTAGGCAGAAAGTCCTGGCTGGAGCCCAGAGCTCCCCACCTATAGCTATTACCACCTGGAGACCTCCCGGAGGGTCGCCATGATTCCCAGGGGAGGGGAGGGCTCAGGAGGAGAAACTCCAGTGGCTGGCAAGGAGAATGTCTCACATCAGGAAAGATCTGGGGTATCACAGCACAGGGGTCCCTAACCCCTCTCATGGTGAGGAAGGGGCCGGGGGGTGTTTCGGGGAACAAGATAAAGGTACCATTCACATATACACATTGTTGCCCAAATGCTGTAGCAGAAAATGTCTGTTACCCAAAAAAGATACATCTAAACAAGATAGCCCTGGGACACTTTAGTACAAGTATGGTATGTTGGGGTGGCAGAGGTGACCTGGGGTTAAACTGAAAATAAGGAACAGGGCAGGATCAGGCAGGTTGGTCATTGTGAAGCAAGGTGGCTGGGTTTGAAAAAGAGGAACCCACTCTGGGGTGAGGGTCTGAGGTCAACTCAAATGCTTTGGAAGTGACAAGTGGTCCTCCAGGTTAGTTGGTACTGGACACTATCATTGCAGTCACTAGAGCCGGTGGTCTTAGCATCCCAAATGCCTATATTGCCTTTGTAGTTGCTGAGCATGACACAGTTCCTCGAACTGAAAGACCCCTCCCACTTCCCCATGGGCTGCATTTTGTTCAAGAATCCATATGGCAGGGCCGGCTTCATGGGTGGGCAAACTGTCCAGTCTTAGGAGGGCCGTGCTTGGTTTAATGTTGTGTTGACGCATCTTGAAATTCTTAATAACTTTTTTTTAAAATCGAATCTTACTCTATTGCCCAGGCTTGATTGTCACGGTATCAGCCTAGCCCATAGCAACCTCAAACTCCTGAGGTTGCGTTCATTAGGTGGAGTCCCCCTTATGATTGTGTCCTGCCCCCCAAGAGGTGTGCCATGTACCCTAACACTGTGCCCATTAAGTGGGAGCACACCCAACCATCCCCCTCCCTCCTCCTTCTCCCCATTCCCTTACTCCCCCAACGCCCACCTTTAATTGATGTGAGTTTTTCTCTTACGTGGGTGTGTATTAGACAAGAGGTCCCACATGTTCTTTTACACTGGACCCCACAAACTGTGGCCATTTTTCCCTGAGGGGCACCCTTTTTGGGAGAATAGCCTTTCACGTTCCTGTGCCTGCTCTCTGAAGGTTGAGCAGAGAGAGCTGGAGAATGTTAGCTAATACATCTTCCACTTACTGCCTTCCACCCCCTTATTTATTTTTCCCTTCTCTGAATTAGATGTTGATTGCCATGAGCTCAAACAATATTTACTGAGCTTCAGCCACTCCATGCCAGGCACTGGTAAATACAGATCGAATAAATCCTAGACTCTCCCAGGAGTCTCTCAGAGTCCGGTGGGGGAGACAGATGGGCACAAAATAACTTGGTAGGGAAATGCTAAGACATTCCGGAGAGTCATTCTTTTCAGGAAGTTATTTGATTCTGAAATCATAAATTAAACACATCTGAACACACATGCCTCCGGCCTCTGTGTGGTCACCGTCCTGTGGCCTCACATTGATAGAGCGCCTTCCAGGCTGCCATGGCAGTCGGCACAGCAACATGCTGCTCTCCGAGCACCCGTCTACGCCTGGGGCTTAAAACTCTCCACGTAATTGTCATGAGACCACTCATAAGTGCCACCAGCATCTGGCCCGAGAGCCTCTTGATGAAAAGGATGAAGTTCGCATGTTCTGGTTTTCCTCCTAAATCAGGGGTTGGCAAACCATTCCTATCTTGGGTCAAATGGCAAATATTTTGGACTCCACAGGCCATACGGTTTCTGTTGCAACTCCTCACATCCGGTTGGAGCTCAAAAGCAGCACAGACAATAAATAAACAAACGGTCATGGCTGTGTTCCAGTAAGGCTCCATTTACAAAAACAGGCGGCAGGCTGCATTTGGCCTGAAAGCTGTGGTTTGCTGACCCCTGTGCTACTTGATTTGAATTTGGAAGTAGGTGGGCCTAGGAATGGGTGTTCATTTGAAATAATGCAAGGGAGACAGATTATGATATTGTTGGGGCACAGAACAGATAGCCCAATGTATGGCACTTGGTATGCTGAGTACTTTAAACTGAAGATCATTGAGAAGGCCTCAAAAGCAAGTTCTCTCTGACTTCTGCCCCCCTTTCTCTCTCCCCTCTTTCTCCCTGTGAAGCAGTTCCAAGAAACCAGAATTCCTCTTCTGCAAAGCAGTCATAGTAGGAAGCCTCTTACCCCAAACAAGCCACAGAAAGGTCACCCTACCCCTCTCCCTTCTCTCTTAAATACCCTCAGTCCAGAGGGTTCTGCTCCATCCTCAGGAGGGAGGAATGCCTCACAGAGATGCTTACAAGGATCTGGAACAGAAAGGCTTTGCTGAGTCTCTCTCTTAGTCTATTAGTGTTAGATCATGCCCTTTTGCACTATCACATTTCTACACAGCTGTCCATTCTGTTTTGAACCTAAGCATTAAAATACAGTAGAACCTGGAACATATTCTTCTTAGCAAAGTATCTCAAGAATGGAAGAAAAAGTATCCAATGTACTCAGCCCTACTATGAAGCTAATTTATAGCTTTCATATGAAGACTAAAACCCAATGATAGCACAAGAATATGGGGAAAAGGGGCTCGGCGCCTGTGGCTCAACGGGCTAAGGCGCCAGCCACGTACACCTGAGCTGGCGGGTTCGAATCCAGCCCCCAGACCCGCCAAACAACAATGACAGCTGCAACCAAAAAATGGCTGGGCATTGTGGCGGGCGCCTCTAGTCCCAGCTACTTGGGAGGCGGAGGCAAGAGACTCGCTTGAGCCCAGGAATTGGAGGTTGCTGTGAGCTGTGATGCCACGGCACTCTACCCAGGGCGACAGCTTGAGGCTCTGTCTCAAAAAA